>SEYY01016101.1:0-10013 GCA_009176605.1 Armadillidium nasatum
ATGTACTCAACTTGTAAAGTCTGAAGTCTGGAACACAAACTCTTTAATCTATTTTCCCAACTTCTTTTAACTTGAAAAGTTTCAAATGTTGCATAGAAATGGGTTCGATTTAATTTGGCTCTACTCTTAATTTTTAAAAAACTCTGGAGGAATTCAGCAGTTCTCTGACCCTCTTTACCCACAAGAATATATATATATATATATATATATATATATATATATATATATATATATATATATATATATATATATATATATATATATATATATATATATATATATATATATATATATATATATATATATATATATATATATATATATATATATATATATATATATATATATTCCAATTACATTTGCATTAAAACAATCAATTTTAATACTGCTACAAATGTATTTGATTTAGCGTACAGTATTTCCGAATTTATATTTTTGCTTATATATATATATATATATATATATATATATATATATATATATATATATATATATATATATATATATATATATATATATATATATATATATATATATATATATATATATATATATATATATGAAAGTTTTACCATATGAGGCAGATTCTGAAGGATACTAAACAATGCATACGTCTCAAGCCTAGAATATTCATAAGTTCCTTGAAGTAAGTTTCTGATTTTATGATAACTTTCAGTTTCAAGAGTCTGAAATATATATATATATATATATATATATATATATATATATATATATATATATATATATATATATATATATATATATATATATATATATATATATATATATATATATATATATATATATATATTTAAAAATTGACTATCAAAATTTTGCGAAGATTAAAGGATAAGGACTATTGCAATAGTGAAAAAACAACACTGCTGGTACTCAAACCTTAATTCTTAATTCTCTTCATCAAGTATAACAAAAAAAAAAAAAATATATATATATATATATATATATATATATATATATATATATATATATATATATATATATATATATATATATATATATATATATATATATATATATAATAGTGTACTGCAACAACTTCTGTTCATTTTAAATGTGCTTACAGGGTTGTGGGCTTAAGTGATGATCTTCCCTCAATTATCGGCTACAGTGATCTGGATTTTGCAGGGGAGGTTGTTTTGAGACCTTGATATATCGGGAGGCTGTCTATTGATGAAGTGATGGGTTGACGAGTATTAAAATATTTTTGTATGATGAAAGTACAGATGTGTTTGTTTAGTGAGGTGGTTAAGGTTCTGAATATACTGCTGTATTATATGGTTGTTTTATGAGGGAGAAGATCTAAGACGGTGTCTTGAGTAATCTTAGAAACTACTATATCACGGATGTGAAAGGGTTTAGTGTATAAGAATAAAATTGATTCCCAAGCATGTCCAAGTGTTCTATTGAGATGGTTTTGATGCAACCTGCTATGATTTGGGGTGCTGAGCTTTGAGCTTTACGAAGCTTTTCTATGTTAGTGAAAACCAGGCTGTAGATGCATGGTTAAATAGGGTCTTGTGAACCACTTGTATGCTACGATAGATGCAGATGAATCTTTGCTAAAATTCTTATAAGAATGAGTAATCAGGATAATTAGTTATTATTGGAAGAGTTGCCTATGTTAAGAAAATGTTCAAAAAGTGAAATGTGTATGGTAAATGAGCTAGAGAATGAGGATTTGTTGAATAGAAAAATAAGATTTAGTTTTATATGTAGGTGGTGAGAGGATTGATGTCTGTTTTTGGTAATTAAGAGTAATTGAGGATTTTTTTCGGGAAACTGTTATTCTGTTGGCATTGAGCAATGTACTAGTTGCTGAGTTGTCTGCAATTTTTTTTTTTTTTTTTTTTTTTTTTTTTGTGTCTGACAGCTATGGAAAGGAATGGGCTCTGAAAATCGATTGACACATCGCAGTTTAAACAACTGCAACTGAGGGACAGGCAAATCAACTGAGAATAACTTAAACACTAGAGAGCACAGAATGGCACATTGAGGAGCACCACTTCTTAATTTCAACACTTTCAAAAAAGGATTTACTTGGATATTTGAGCTGTACAACAATAAGAAATTGGAAACCCATTTCCAGTGAATACTTGAAATTAGAGTTTGGGATTTTTTTAATTAGAATGTGTCTGCGGTCAGTGTCAAACACTTTGTTGATGTCTATGGCTGAAAGTTTTCTGTCTATTTCCGTAGGTCCTATAGTCAGAGGAGAAATTCAGTTATATGTGTTTCCCAAGTGGATCTGGTGTACATAGAATATTTGAGTTTCAGGACAAACTCTGCTACAGCTTAAATTATTCAGGATGAACAAAGCCAGTGATTGTTGATTTGAATCCAGATAGTCCGGCAATCGATTAGTAGTAACTGTGAATATTGATATTTGTTTCTATCTATTAAATCCAATAAATACATCTAATAATTAATTAGTAATTTAAATTATATATATAATATATATATATATATATATATATATATATATATATATATATATATATATATATATATATATATATATATATATATATATATATATATATATATATTTATTATTTTTTTTATGAGATTAGGAATTTTTTTACGATGATGATGATAATGATGAAATAGAAGAAGTATATTTTAAAAATTTCTTTTATTTTAATAAATTTAACAATTTTATAAGGAAGAATTATATTGTCTTTTCTTTATTATATACTCAAATGTTTAAATACATGTAATTTTAAAATATAAGATGTCTCACTCTCTCTCGGTTTCAGATATGCGCTAATAGATATCAAAGTACTGGTCATACATTAATAAAATTTGTTACACACAAACATTGGTGTGAGAAGCGATGTAGAATCATGAGAGGTCGGGCTACTTTCCACACGGCCAAAGTAAGCAAGTATGAATTTGAATCCTTCTTTGAATATCGAGTCATTTCCAAGGGAATTCGACGGTAACCTTAAGTAATATGGAAAAGCGTGTGCAGGCATGCCTTGATGCTAATGGGGATCATTTCCAACACTACTTGCGATGTCATCATGATTCTCAAACACAAAATTTTATTAATTTATGACTGATACTTTGATATCAATATGCACATATCTGGGACCGAGAGCAAGTGAGACATCCGGTAGTATCTTCAGAACACGGACTTTCAAAATCCTATCTTCAGAACACGGACTTTCAAAATCCTAGTATTTTAAATTTAGAGACTTTAATTTGTGATGCTGAAAATAATCTTTTCTCCAATTTCTGGAATTCGATTTCGTTTTGGGAGTATATTTGGCTCCCACAACAAAACAGCCTTTCACACTCAATAGAAGAGGGTGGAGCAGAGATATTTATACGTTAAGATAATCGGCAAAAAATTGACGATTGCGAAAAAAATGCCGATTTTGCCGATGACGATTAATCTTTCCATCACTAATATATATATATATATATATATATATATATATATATATATATATATATATATATATATATATATATATATATATATATATATATATATATATATTAGAAACAAAAATACTAAACTATTTTTGAAAAATTCAAGAATCTGAAAACCCAAAACTTTGATATCCATCAATACATACATCAATACAAGGTATTTATTAAACCATTCGTTTAAAGAACAAATCTTAAATTACGTTATGAGAAACCAGACCAAAAATGAATCCCTTTTATACCACTATCACAAAATTAACCAATCTTATAAAGAATTTCTGATAAGTAATAACAGTGATTTCAGTTGTTCAATTTAAAAACTTTTTCCTTGTAAAACAACTTACCTTATCTTGTAACTGGTCTTGCAAAATCATTTTTACTATATCTTCTCCATAAGAATTTGGATCTACTAAGGCAACACAGTTCACCTAAATATCATATATATATATATATATATATATATATATATATATATATATATATATATATATATATATATATATATATATATATATATATATATATATATATATATATATATATAATATATAATTATATAAATAAGCATTAAATACTTAGTTAATTATGTAATATCTCATTTTTTTTTAATTATTTTTTTTATTATAAAATTTAATAATTTATACTTATTATTTATTGTACATTAAATAAGTTGATCAATTACCACTCCCATAATGACTTTGCTGCTGTTGAGATCATAAAGATATGAATTTTTAATGTCTTAAAATATAATTACACACGATACTTTGGGTGATCCAATATTAAAAAATATATTAAAAAAATATATACTTTAAAATTGTACAATAATATTTATTATTCTGTTACTATAAAACAACCAACATCATAAGTCATAACCACATTAAAAATTCATTTCTTGCTTCATTTCCCAAAACTTTGTTTTTCAGTATATTCCATACAAACAAAATATCTAAAGCTATACTATATAGCCTTAAAAATTTTGCGGATTTATATTTCTTTATAGGTATCAAGATAATTCAAATGCAATGTCAAAACAGAATTATATATATATATATATATATATATATATATATATATATATATATATATATATATATATATATATATATATATATATATATATATATATATATATTAAAAAAAAAAAAAAAAAAAAAAAAAAAAAAAAAAAAAAAAAAAAAAAAATTGAAGATATATATTTTAAAAAATTTTCCTTATTGCAATAAATTTAACAATTTTATTATAAAGAATTAAAATGTCTTTTCTTTATTCTTTATTCAAATGTGTAAATACATGTAATTTTAATATATAGTATAATAAAGGGTATTTATCTCACTCGCTCTCGGCTCCAGTTATGAGCTTATAGACATCAAAGTTGTATTCATTTGCCACGAACAAACCTTGGTGTATAAGAATCGTGCTAACATCACAACAAGTGTTGAAAATGATCGCAATTAGAATCAAGGTATGCCTGCACACGCTTGTCTCTGGTGCGGATGGTTGCTGCCAATATACTGGGAGTCACAGCATCAATTGATCAATTCCTATTGAGAATGAATAGCTTGCTGAAATGCACTTTCCCTTTCAGCATGCTCCATAGGAAGAAATCCGGAGGAAGGTCATTCGACCTTGGTGACCAAAATCCCTTGGAAATGCCATAATTTTCAAAGAAGGACTCAATTTCGTAGATGTTGACGTTGGACGCATGGTAAGTGACTTGTCAATTGTGAGAAAATTTTTTCTCCAGTTTCTGGGGTGATTCGATATGCATTGGACTGTATATTTGTTCCCCACTATTAAACAGCCTAACGCTATCAACAAAAGAAGATGGAACAGAGAAAATATGTGTAAACCAATATAAGTAAATTAATCGGAAAAATAATTGGCAGAAAATTTACGATGACGATTGCAAAAAATATGCCGATTTTGCCAATGGTGATGATGATTAATCATCTCATTACTTTTATATAATATATATATATATATATATATATTGAAAAGAATATATATATATTGAAAAGAGAAGAATTAGAAAAGGAATTCAAAGTGGATGCGGAAAATTTCACAGACGCTGTATTGAAAGAAAATGAAGCAATTCCCCTTTTTGCTTTGCGACTAGTGGGACTTGCACAAAGGGCTTTCCCTGGAAATGACGTAACAAAGATGCCAATAGTAAGGCAGAAATTTTTGAAAAGCTTGCCCTATGAAGTGAAACAACAAGTGGAAAATACTTTGATGGCTATAGAAACATCTTTAGGATTGCAGATTTCATGGGAACGACTGGTAGCCATAGTTGATAGTAGTTTCTCACCTAAAGTACAACCGGAAAGGGGTGCTGCAAGTGGACACATCACAGATTTGGTAAAACCAGAACCAAACTTCCCAAAAGTTGGGGAAGCTTCATTAAGAACTTGTTGTTGTCAGCAACTGACAGCTGAAAGAGGGAGTTGTTCAATGAGACAAACCATTGTCCAAGCCCCGTTGCCGGCTCAAAATATTCCAACCACAACAGCCAGGCCGAACGCAACATCCATCATACCCAAGTCATAATACTTATGTTAATAGTGGAAGACGAGGCACATCAACCTGGTCTCGTGGGACATCAAATAGGAGACCTAATAACAATTATTCACAGTCCTGCGCTCATTGCAAAAAGTCAGGACATACCATGAGTCAATGCAGAGCACGACCATTGTGCCGGTATTGTGGGAAAAGAGGCCATTTGTATGAAGACTGTTACCTAGTCCAAAACCGCTGCCTACATTGTAAAGAAATAGGCCATTTAGTAGCAAATTGTCCCATCAGAAATAATGATCAACTAAAGTGTCCCTTTTGTGAGGGAGACCACTTGGGCAAGGACTGTCCTCAGAGACAGGAAAATCGTTCCCAGAGGCAGGAAAACTGCTAAGCTCCAACAGGGGAAGACCTCCTGTTGGAGAATACAGAAGAGTCAAGAATGATGGAAAATTTAGAGGAGAATCCTGGAGGGTCTCAGGAAATCTCTCAACAGATACAGAATAATGAACCTATTGAAAACAAGCAATCTGGTGATGATCTTGATACGTTCCAATTAAATCAAATACCAGCTTTTCAAATTAATAACATTCAAAGTGATGATGAACAAAATGAAGAGATTGATGAAGAATTAAATCCTGAGGAAGTTATTACTTATAGAGTAATCAGAGCACCTGAGGAAACTTTGGTGTTACAGGTTTCTATCTTAGATCAACCTCAGATTAAATGACTGTACGGCTTTTGTAGATACAGGAGCTGAAGTAAGTCTCATATCAGCTCGATGTTTTTAATGAATTAGATCATGAGAAATCTCCACTGAAGAGTACCGCCTATCGAAGTGTCGAAGGAATTGGAAAGGTTAAGTTCCCTGTTATAGGGGAAGTCATCATTGCTTTAAAATTATCAGCAAATTATACATTAAGGTTAAGTAGGTACATCATAGTACCCGATCAGGTTGTTGAGTATGATCTGGTGTTGGGATATGACATATTAAAAAGAGAACATCTATTGCCAGATCTCTACGAGAGAGAATTGGTATTACGACGCGGGAATCATGTGCAGACTGTAGCAGTGGATAGAAGGATAAAGAAAATCTTTAAAATGGAATGTATGTTGACAGAAAGTGTTGTATTAAAACCAAAGGAGTATGGAACTGTTGAAATTCAAGCAGGGAAATTGATAGATGCAGATCAAATAGTCTTAGTAGAATCAAACACGGGATTGCCAAATAAAGTAAGTATAGAACCAGCAGTTGTGAAATTTAAAAGAAATAAAGCAATTTTATTGGCAAGAAATGATGACGACAAACCAAAGAGGTTAAAGAAAGGGTCGATGGTTGGGGAGATTGAAATCCTAGAAGAAGAAAATCTCTCAATTAAGTTGGTGGAGCTGGATGAGGCTGAACCTAGAGAATGTCATGAGTGGACGGCTGAGAAAATTCATCAGGCCTTCCGATTGGAGGAATCAAATGTTACCCAAGAACAACAAGAACAATTGGTCCAACTTTTGAGTAGATTTCCATCTGTTCTGAGTTCTGGGGACTCAGATGTTGGTTGCACCAGTGTAATCAAGCACAAAATAGAGACGTTGACGGAAGAGCCGGTTCAAGTTCCAGTTAGGCGCCTTCAGGGGCCTATTTTAAGGGAAATTGAAGAAAATTGCAAAAAGATGGAGGAGAGGAAGGAATTATCAGGCGAAGTAAATCTCCATATTCGGCTCCAGTGGTTCCCATCAGAAAGAAGGATGGAACGATTCGTCTATGTATAGATTATCGAGAGCTTAACAAGATCACCAAAGGAGATAGCTTTCCAATCCCAAATTTAGTAGGATATGCTCTTTAGTTTACAGGGGATGAAATTTTTCACAACTATTGACCTTGTGAAGGGCTATTACCAGGTGGAAATGGAAGGAAACCAGTATAGAGAAAACTGCATTTACCACCCCATTGTCTCATTGGGAGTTCCTTAGGATGCCATTCGGGGTCAAAAATGGACCCGCAACCTTTCAGAGAGGCATGAGATTCGCCTTGGCACACATCCCTTGGAATGAATGCATGGTTTATTTGGACGATGTCCTTATCATAAGTGAAACCTATGAAAAACATCTGGAAATATTGGAAAAGGTTTTGAGAGCATTTGAAGATACAGGATTTAAGATCAAACCATCTAAGACCTTCATGCTAAGAAAAGAAGTGCAGTATCTGGGACATATGGTTTCAGAAAAAGGGATGATTCCGTTAGACTCAAGTTTGCAGGGCATCATGAAGTTCCCCGTCCCTAGGACCATAAGACAGTTGCGACAGTTCCTGGGGATGATAAATTTTTACAGACGGCATATTCCAAATTGTTCGGTGGTGGCTAAACCCTTATTTGAATTGCTTGGGAAATAAGACCTTGAAATGGAACGAAGCATGTCAGAATGCCTTTGAGTTATTAAAAAAAGCGCTTATCGAACCACCAGTTTTATCGTATCCAGATAGGTCGGAAGGTGCTCAACCACTTAAACTATATGTAGATGCTTCTGATGTTGGAGCAGGAGCTTGTCTGGCCCAAGACCAGCAAGGAGAAGAAAGACCTATAGCTTTTATTTCTACCACCTTTTCAAGAAGCCGAGAGAAGATATAGTACAACTGAGAAAGAGGTGGCAGCCATACGTTGGGCAGTAAAATCTTTGAGGCCTTTCTTGTATGGTATAAGAATCATCAATTCATACAGATCATAAACCTCTGTTATATTTATATAATATGCCGTTAGTAAACCCACGAGTTGCCCGCACTCTAGAAGAGTTAAACGATATTGATTATGAATTGAGATATATTCCTGGGAAAGAAAACATAGTGGCAGACGCATTGTCTAGATCACCTGAGGAACAGATTCTTGAAGATCAAAGTGTACAAAAAGCAAATGAAATCCCTAAAGGATTTACAGAAATGAAGATGCCTGGAGGAGGTGATTCCCTTTTCTGTGCTTTTTCAACTTGGTTGTATGGAACTCCTGATCAACATCAGAAAGTGAGGGAGGTGGTGATACAAGAACTCATGGAAAATCGTGTGAAGTATGGATTGCCTACTGGTAAGAATGCCCGTCACTTAACAAAAATACTACAACTCATGAAGAATGTGGGACAGTTTCCACTTACAAATGCTATACATGCTTTTGCGAACTTACATGGAATACAGGTTTGCATATATTATGGAGATTCTAAGCCCTTAAAATTCGGGAACCCCTCTGAAAGGGGCATATGTCATGTACTTTGTTTAGGGGGCATCCATTATAATCTTTTAATGCAGTTTCAAGCATGCTCTGAAGAAAAACAGACAAAGGCACATCAAGTTGTCAATCATTAAAATTCCAGGAGTTTTGTCTGTTGGATGAATCTATGGAGGAACAAGAGACCGAAACTCGAGTATTAACGGGAATCCCTAGTAAAGATCAAACGGCCGGTCAGCAGAGTGGTGGGGAGGAAGATATCACTTTTAGAGTACACAAATAAGAGTAAATGAAGACATAATAAATCCGTTGGATATTGAAGATAGAGATTTAGACCGAATACAGGATCAGGATCCAACTCTGAAGCGCTTAAAACGAGCTATATTGAAGAAATTTGCCATTTGTGGGAATATTGAAACCATTTGCAAGATCTCACAAATATATCTATTTGCGGGATGATCGACTTATTTAGGGAGATGCACACAGGAGATTTCGCATTGAATAGTGCCACATGAATATCTAACAAAGATAGCCATCAGGGCACATTGGAGTTTTGCTCATATTGGAAGGCACAAGCTTTATTCATTGTTGGTCCAACGACTTTGGCATCCTAAAATAAATAACATCTGTGCAGATATTACATCATCTTGTTATAAATGCCAAGCTTATAAAATCTCTAATATAATATTTGCACCTCCAACTTTAAAAATAGCTACATCACGACCTTTTGAGTTGGTGGCTATGGACTTGATCCAGTTTCCACGATCATCACGTGGAAATCAATATGCAGTAGTAATGGTAGGACCATTTTACAAAGTGGGTATCTGCCGTACCCTT
>SEYY01016103.1:0-2500 GCA_009176605.1 Armadillidium nasatum
TTATTATTAAAGAAATAAATAACATAAAGAACAATATATTCAATGTTTAATCCAAGCCTAATCTGATTACTTTTTATTTGAGTAATTTATTTGTAGTTGTCGGTGTGTATAAATTTCAAACTTGTTTACTGTTTTTCATTATTTTTTTATTTATTTATTTATTTATTTATTTTTCTATTTATTTTTTTTATACGGAGTCAAAATTTGCAAAATATTTATTATAAAAAAATGTGAAGCAAGAATAATTTTAAAAGACTGTTTCGGGACAAATAGTTTACGAAATTTTTGGTATTAGTTTTTATCATTAATTTTATTATTAGCGTTTCTGATAATACCTAGGAAGGTTGACATATTTTTGCTAGAATTAGTATTGTTATTACCATCATTATTATTATTATTATTATTGTTATTATTATTATTATTATTATTATTATTATTATTATTATTATTATTATTATTATTATTATTATTATTATTATTATTATTATTATTATTATTATTATTATTATTATTATTATTATTTATTATTATTATATTATAATTATTATTATTATTTATTATTATATTATTATTTATTATTATTATAATTATTATTATTATTAATTAAAATTTGAATAACTTGACAAAATTTACTTAATTTAAATGATTTTTTAATTTCATAAAATTTCTACAATATTTATTACATAATAATTATTAATCAAAAATTCAAATGTTTTATCATATAATATATATATAATATATATATATATATATATATATATATATATATATATATATATATATATATATATATATATATATATATATATATATATATTATATATATATATATATATATATATATATATATATATATATATATATATATATATATATATATATATATATATATATATATAGTAATTTTGAGTGGCATGAGAAGTGAAACATCTGGTTTTAGAATAAGAATCAAAGATGTTTTTCTTCTTTGGAAATCTTTTTCATTCCTTTTATTTATTTTTTATCGGTTTAGTAACTCTTCTTTTTCTCTTTACTTTCTTTCCTCTTCTTCTTTTACTCATCTTTGCTTTCTTTTTTCCTATTCTTAAAATAATTAAATTTCCCTTTTTGAAAGAAGAAAGGGAAATTGTTATTCTTCTTTTATTTTTGTTTCTATTATTTTCTTTAATGGTATTAACCATTTTCTGATTAAATTAAGCCCAATTTATAATGAAAATGTAATGGTATTGTATTTCTTTGTGTATGATTCATTAGTGTGGTCGAAAGAAAAAGATTCCCGAACTTCTTTTAATAGGAAATCCTAAAAATAGTTTAAAATTGTTGTAACAATGAGATTGTCAAAGTTTCAGCAAGATCAGATAACGTTAAGACCTGCCTCATCAGGCCTAAAGTATTAAAAAACAGCAATTTATTCAAAAAATAGGGAGTTTTCAGCTATGAAATTAGAATGGTTTATCATTGGAACTTTTTTCTTTTAATCTTGTAGAGAATTTTCCTGGCTTCAATTTTTGCTACCACAACCTGTTTGACAAACGTACAGATCGAAAGATATTTGGCTTTTTTCGAGGACCAAACCCGGAAAATCTACTATTTCAAAAAAATATGAAAAATTCGCAATCACAATGATAAAATTACTTTTGAAATGTGCTTATGTTGTTCGTTGAAATCTTTGCTTTCAAACACATCAAAGTAATGTTTCAATATAAGTTCTTAACTGTTTAACTTGTACATTTTTTTAAAGATTATTTATTCTGTTTTCCAGAACTGTAAATAATAATGGATTCAGGACCTTCGACTTTGTCGTCTACAGCTACCAGTTTTGAAAGTTCGAAGCAGAAAGACAAGATTTTTCTGATTGGATATATATTCTAACAAATTACTGGAAGTAAGTTCCCATGCAGTGGTCAAGTTTTGTGCAGTTAGTTTTGCAATAAACGTTAAGTTAAACTAGAAACCAGAGATGATACGATGCTCACAATCCAGGAAGTTGTAGTTTTTTAAGATAAAGCTAAGATACGTACCAAGCATTTGACAAGTTGTATTTCAAAGCTTGAAAAAATTCACGATGTTTGAAGAAAATTGCAACCAGAATAGTAAGTCCCGCTTAATATAAGAAAATAAAAGTTTTTTAGTCATTGATTGATGACCTGTTTGATATTGGACACGAAGAAGCGCTTAATAATGCAAATGAAGAAGAAAGACAATTTTTGCTCCTTGATCGACAAATTGAACGTACTGGCTGCATGGTAATAGTCGATATAAAATACCTACGAGCAGAAGAAAGTGGAGCACAGGGAAAAGCAGCTGAGACCCTCAGACTGATAAAATCAGAACTGAAACCTGTACATAATCTTAGATTGCTGCCTAAATATAGTAGTAAGTACCTATCTAGATCTATTTTGTTGTACCTACCTAGCACCTTGGCACCCTTGTACCTAGATTTATATTTTTGTTGCTCTCAAGTTACTGTTTTTTTGTGTGTGCTTCTAATAGTTTCTTT
>SEYY01016103.1:17500-25000 GCA_009176605.1 Armadillidium nasatum
AAAATAATAATAAATAATTAATATAATAATAATAATAATTATTAAAAAAAAATTATAATTAATAATAATAATAATAATAATAATAATAATAATAATAATATATAATAATAATAATAATAATAATAATAATAATAATAATAATAATAATAATAATATTAATGATTATAATTATAATAAAAATAATGATCATAATAATAGTGATAGGTTTACATATAATTTCCAAAAATATTTATTGTTAACTAATTAAATTATAATAATTTAAACTTTCATAATTCTACTTTTTGTTAACAATTTAATGCAATATGTTTTTACACTGTTAAAGAATTGCGAGCAGTTCATATTAAAAGTGAGTTTTTGACATATTTATGAAATTTATTACATATCTAGTTATAGAATTTGAATTTAGATTAAGATTTTTTACAGAGCACCAATCAAGAATAGTCTTTTAATAGATCAAGCTCGAAAATTAATAATAATGATTGGATAGGCCTAGCAAGCCACCAACTGATTGACTTGCTCAAGAAACTCATGTCTTGTTCGAGACAGCTGACAGGTGCTAGCACATACAGGAGTATGGTGAGAAAAGTGAGAAAAAAAAGGGGCAACCACTTGGAAACAATCGTTAACTTTTTTTTTTTTTAAACATTTCATTTTCCCATGTTACTAAATTACTCACTGCTTCTCTATTCAAGTCTCTATTATTAGACTTTGCTCATTCTCGCATGTAACATATTAGTGATGTTTAGAAACTCGTTTTTGTAACTAAAATTTGAGTTATCAGCGGTACACAATTTAAGGACAAAAATTCTTTGCATTATATATATATATATATATATATATATATATATATATATATATATATATATATATATATATATATATATATATATATATATATATATATATATATATATTTGCTTTTCTCAGAATTTAATACCTCAGGAAACAATTTGAAAGCTTAAAATTCTTAGAATTGTGTTACCAAATATCTTTTTCAGTTCTATTTGTTGGTTTCGAGATATAGCCTCTCAAATATGATTTTATAATGTATTAAATAAAGTTATAGCTCTGTCCCACTCTAAACACCTGCCAAAAATAAAAAAATAATAGTTACTGTTCAGGTTTTTTTTTTTTTTTTTTTTTTTTTTTAATTTTTTTAAAAAATTTTTTTTTTTTTTTTTAAAAAATCGTCACGATCAGTTTCTTGTTGAAAGAATATTCAGTTTAAATTTTCAGGTCATTTCGACCACTGGTTTTCCACTTCTATTCATTTTTTTTTTTTATTTATTTATTTTTTTTTTTTGAAGTTTATGTCTCGAAATAACCTTCAAACCTTTATAGACTCAGAAAAACGTCAGAGATCGACTGTTTTCAGCTGGAAAAAAATGCAAATTTCAGGAAATAGGACCCTTCCCTTATATAATAAAAATTTTATTCCAGAATATAATAATCGACAAAAAAAGCCTAAAAAATGTACTAACCGTCTTAAGAGATATAAATTTAATAAAAATAGAATAGAAGGAAAATTATAAAGAGAAGTGATAAATCTCTAATAATAATAATAAAAATAATAATAATAATAATAATAATAATAATAATAATAATAATAATAATAATAATAATAATAATAATAATAATAAACTAAATAGTATTATTTTATGTTACCAAAATTTATTTCAGAGTTACTTAATCGAATTTTTTCTTCTGAAAATTACAAGATGAAATGTTGAATATTTTTCCTATTCTTAATACTCTCAAAATAATGCAACAATTACCCTTTTAGAAGAGGATTTGTTCTAAGCTTTTATTTGTAAATCTCAGCTTATGGAGGTTTAGGTGTTATTTACATATTCATTATAAATAAACTGTAAAAGCTTCGAAGACAATGTAGCATAATCCTATAAAGTTACAGTATTTTGAAGACCTTTTAGTTATGAAATAGTATTTGGAATAAGGAAATCATGTTTGGAGCAATGATTAAAGTTATATTTTCCTTTAAAATATTATTATTTTTAGTACCTCAAAATCACATTTACTTAATCATTCTACTTTTCAAAATCATCCACAAAACTTCTCTTTATCTTTAAGTACGTATCTCAATACTTGACATTTTTCTCTTGATTTTCTAGAATAAATGTTTCGACAAAACTTCAGAATTTTGCTACACAACTTTTGAGTTGTTTCATTTTTAAAGAGACGCTCGCTGTTCACCCTTGTGTGGTGTATGAACTTCAAATTTTTATATCTATTTTTTTCTATATAAAAGTTCACATCTCATGGGCATCGCCCTATTCGAGGAGAGGAAATTTTGTTTAGTTAGTTTATACCCAAGATCCCCAAGCGGGATCGAACCGGAGCCCTCAAGCACGTGAGTCAATCACTCTACCGTTTTAGTCACGGCATAATTCAAACTATCCATCTTTCCTTTAAAAAAAAATTACCTAGGACTCTCTGGCTTGTCTGTTTTCCTGCTTTTAATGACTTTTCCTGATATCCTGCATGTCAAACTAATGCATCATTCTTTTTAAACTATTTTTCTCAGAACAGACAATGGTTTAATGAACTCTCAGATCAAATGCAATCACTTTGGGAGAGCTCGTTCAACACGTTCTTTCACAAATTTTTTATCTCTTTTCTATCCAATTTTCTGACATAAATAGTTTGACGGACATCTATGCTCATTACATTCCTTGGTAAATTTTTGAACACTTTCTTTTTTTTTATTTACACAACTTCTTTTGACATTCATACTTTCAAATGCCATGCATCGGATCATACTAGCCTATCATCTAATGAGACTTCATTATTGTATTTGTCTTCTATAATTGGTGGTTATTAAGTGAGTCACTGACTTTATATATATATATATATATATATATATATATATATATATATATATATATATATATATATATATATATATATATATATATATATATATATATATATATATATATATATATATATTTTAATGCTTAAAATTAAAATTTCTTCTAAAGAAGTCATTTCTGCACTCTCTCTGAACTTAATACTAAAAAGGTACTGATGGAATTCCTCCTATGATTCTCAAAACTTGTGCTTCCGAGTTGCACCTTACCTTGGTAAACTATTTCGTCTCTGTCTCTTTTTCCAATCTTCCCGCCTTTATGGAAAGGTGTGCTTATTCAGAATGTGCCGAAAAAGGGGGATTCCTCTCAACCCACCAACTATCGTCCTATTTCTTTGACCTCTGTTCTTTCTAAAGTTTTCGAATCTATCCTTAACAGGAAGATTTGGAAGCATCTCAATTCTTCTAATCATATCTCTGATCGCCAGTATGGCTTCCGTAAGAAACGGTCTATAGATAATATTCTTTTACTTCTCTCTGACACTTGGTCCTCCACTCTTCGGAGTTTCGGTGAATCTTTTACTGCCGCGATATACATATCGAAAGCCTTCGATAGAATCTGTCACAAATCTTTGATTTCTAAGCTTCTCTCTTTCGGTATCTATCTTTCTCTCTGTGATCTTCTCTCTATTTTCCTTCTGGTCGTTCTATGGTAGTTGTTGTAGACGTCCACCGATCTTCCTTTATATCTCAGGGCTCTGTTCTACCCCAACACTTTTTTTACTTTTCATTAATGGCTTATCTATTACTTCATCTTCTATCCACTCCTAAGCTGATGACTCCACTCTTCATTACCCCTTTCAGTTTGAAAGACGTCCCTCCTATCACCAGTTAATAGACTCGAGGAGGGAAACCTTCGAACAACTAACCTCTGATCTTTCACGTATTTCTAGATGGGGCAGAGAAAACATGGTTGTTTTCAATGCCTCAAAAACTCAGTTCATCCATCTTTCCACTATACATAATCTTCCACATAACTATGATATTTTCTTCAGAAACAAATAACTCAATCCTTCAAAAGTTCTTAATATACTCGGTGTATTTTTTTCTCGTGATCTTTCATGTAAAGATCACATAACTTCTCTTTGTAAACAATCTTTTAAACGGTTGGGTATTCTGAGGCGCCTTCGTAATTTTTTCACTCCACCCCAGTTGTTTGCTCTGTATAGGGGTGTTGTTCGTCCCTGTATGGAGTACGCCTCACACATCTGGGGTGGTTCCACTCATACAGCTCTCATAGAAAAGGTGGAGTCTAGTGTTTTTCGATTTATCAACTTTCCTGCTCTCATTAATTTTTTCCAGTCTCTTTCTGCCCGTCGAATTGTTGCGTCACTCTCTATATACTATCGCTATTACAACGGATACTGCTCTTATGAACTCTCTCGTCGCATACCTCCTCCATTGAGAAGAGCTCGAGCGTCACTCCTTTCTACACGGTCTCATCCTTTCTGTGTCCAGCTCTCCGACCCCAGACTTAACCGCTATGTTCAACCTTACATATACTCTAAGAATAAAATCTGGAACACACTCCGTTTATCTGTTTTCTCAACATCCTTTGACTAGCACACTTTCAAATGCCGTGTGTCCGAACATGTCGGCCTCTGATAATCTGGATAGAAATTTTCCAACTCAGGTGGAAATTAGTAGACCTCCTTTGCCAAATTATATATATATATATATATATATATATATATATATATATATATATATATATATATATATATATATATATATATATATATATATATATATATATATATATATATATATATATATATATATATATATATATATATATATATATATATATATATATATATATATATATATATATATATATATATATATATATATATATATATATATATATATATATATATATATATATATATATATATATATATATATATATATATATATATATATATATATATATATATATATATATATATATATGATTGTGCGTAAATTTGTGTGCGTTTGAATTTATGCATATTTTTATATAAATAATATCATTAATAGTTCTTTTGACGTCAAGAGTAGATTTTATCGAGGAAACATTATGAATACTAAATAAGCCCGAGTAGAATGGATAAAAAAAAAAAAAAAAAAAAAAAAAAAAAAAAAAAAAAAAAAAAAAAAAAAAAAAAAAAAAAAAAAAAAAAACATATTATGGTATAAATTAAAAATTAAAATGATATTAAACGGAAAAAAATGCATTAAAATATTTTATTTATAAAATCTTTTTGATCTTTTAAATTAGTAATATTTTAGAAAGTATGTATTAATTTAAATAGTGTACTGTTAATTCAAATTTTTTTTTAATTTATTATATTGGAACTTACATTTTATTGAGATAAATAATTTTATCTAAATATTGATTATTATTATTATTATTATTATTATTATTATTATTATTATTATTATTATTATTATATATTATTATTATTATTATTATTATTATTATTATTATTATTATTATTATTATTATTATTATTATTATTATTATTATTATTATTATTTATTATATTATTATTATTATTATTATTATTATTATTATTATTATTATTATTATTATTATTATTATTATTATTATTATTATTATTATTATTATTATTATTATTATTATTATTATTATTATTATTATTATTATTATTATTATTATTATTATTATTTGCACGGTTTTCAGTTTTGTTAAATACTGATTACAAAAAAATTTTTGCAAAATTAAATTTAGTAAAAGCTTCGAGTTAGATTTTCATCTTCGGTTTTGATAAAAATTATATTAAAGTTGGCGAATGTTTAATACTGAATAAAACTCGAATGTTGAAACGCATATAACGTGGCTTATTGGTGTGAGAATAATAATAATAATAATAATAATAATAATAATAATAATAATAATAATAATAA
Source organism: Armadillidium nasatum (assembly GCA_009176605.1). Lineage (NCBI taxonomy): Eukaryota > Metazoa > Arthropoda > Malacostraca > Isopoda > Armadillidiidae > Armadillidium > Armadillidium nasatum. The sequence goes on from SEYY01016103.1 coordinate 23,301, forward strand.
TAATAATAATAATAATAATAATAATATTATTATATATTATATATAATAATAATAATAATAATAATAATAATAATAATAATAATAATAATAATAATAATAATAATTCAATTCTTAAACTTTATTCAGAGATTGCGCACATACAGGTTTTCAATTTTACAGTAGGTCCTATACTATTAAAATAATAAGTTTAACCAAATTTAATATTGTCTTTCGAGAGTCATTTTAAAGAATTGTTGTCCTCTAGCGACATTGACAGAGCAAAATTTCGTTCCAGTTCACTAGCACCATTGCTCTAATATATCATTTTTGAAAAAAATCTACAAGTATATTAGTTTATGATCCACTAGCATCGTTGACACCGTATAGATTCAAATAATTTTACCCTTTTGAATTATTGCCACACTCAAGCCTCATTCACATAATCTAGGGCAGTTGCCTACGTTCATGGCTACTTTACGGAAGATAAGTTATTCACTTTAGAGAGAAAAAAAAAAAAACATTTACAAAAGTTTCTGAAAAGGCAATGAGATTTCGATCTTGAACAATGTTGAAGAAATGATTATAATAATAATAAATAGCAATAATAAAATTAATGGTAATTAAATTTAAAATAATAATAATAATAATAATAATAATAATAATAATAATAATAATAATAATAATAATAATAATAATAATAATAATAATAATAATAATAAAAATAATAATAATAATAATAATAATAATAATAATAATAATAATAATAATAATAATAATAAAACACTAAAATACAAACCTTTCAAATTCCTTTCTATGTAGAGCAGTAATAAACGCGTTCTTCGCCTCTCAACATGAAAAGGAATTAGACCGGTTTTTTTCCGAGGTGTAAATGATTTTTCAATTGTTTAAATTTATATAATTAATTATCATATTATATATATTATATATATATATATATATATATATATATATATATATATATATATATATATATATATATATATATATATATATATATATATATATATATATATATATATATATATATATATATATATATATATTTTGTTTGCGTGCATACGAGAGTGTATGTTTCTGTGTGAGTGTGTGTGCGTTTATGTGTGTGTATTCAAAGACAAAAGAGATTTTAAAATCAAATCGCTGTCGCTCAACAAGAACTTTGAAAGGCATTTGAGCGGCGTGTAATGTCAAAATATATTTGCTAGAGCGGCATTAGAAAGGCAATGGACGAAACCATAAACACCGCTCTAATTCCTCTTAAAGTCAGCTCTAGTGTCTTCCAAATTCTGAATAGCCTTTATAATTCCGCTCTAAGAAATAGAAAAATATGAGAAATTAGACTAAGCCTTTCTATTTCCTTTCAATAGAAAGGAATTAGACCTGTATTTATTTGCAGTGTAAAAGCATTATAAAAGCAATAATAATAATAAAAATAATAATTAATAATAATCAATAATAATAATAATAATAATAATAATAATAATAATAATAATAATAATAATAATAATAATAATAATAATAATAATAATAATAATAATAAAAATAATAATAATAATAATAATTCCATACAATTCAATTCAATTCTCATACTTTATTCAGAGATTGTACGCATACAGGTTTTCAATTTTATAGTAGGTCATATACTACTAAATTAAATAAAAATAATAATATTCTCACTGTCCAGTTCTCTGAAAAGAGGT
>SEYY01016103.1:30000-40000 GCA_009176605.1 Armadillidium nasatum
TATATATATATATATAATATATATATATATATATATATATATATATATATATATATATATTATATTAATGATTGAATACAAAATTTTTAAATAAGTTAAAAATATATTTGTAATATTTATTTAAAGTTTCTCAAAAAGAGTTTAAATTACGCTATTAATATAAATGCTTTTTTTCCTTTTTTCAATTTACAGTTTTATTTTTTTTTTTACTTTTGCTGCAAATCCTTTATAGTTTTATACATTTATTTCATAAAATTTGTTTTACTTGTAAAACAATAAAGGACAGTGAATAAAAATTATGCGATAAATTGAGAATAAGTTTAGACTATTTAGTTTAGAGAAGACATTTTTAAAAATTGACACAGCACAAAAAAAAAATTATTTTATCTTTTCAGAATAGGACAAACTGATATTTAGAGGACAGTTTTATGGGATCATAACCTGTGGACGGCCTCTTCTACAATCGTCACTTTTTTCTCTCTTCTTAATGTTGATGACCTTGGGGGTGGAGGAGGGTCAGGAACCATCTGACCTTCTTGAACAGTCCCCAAAAATTTTGGCCATCCATTTGGCCTTCTATCCATTGTCCTATTTCCGGTGTGAGGGTCGTCCAATTTAATATCCTGTGAGGAAGTCATACTTGGCGTTCCACAAGGCGGAGTGCTGTTAACACTTGCTTGACATTCTCCCATGATGCTTCTGTCAGTATCGCTTCTCTCACTGATTTCAGAGGGAGCGTGTTCCACCTCAAATCCCATCCCGTTTACTCTCTCAGGATGATCATAGAGACTCCTGCACAGAATTCCCGGAGTCGAGGGTCGTCCTATCGGATAGAAAATAATTATTAATTAAGTTTGGAATATATATATATATATATATATATATATATATATATATATATATATATATATATATATATATATATATATATATATATATATATATATATATATATATATATATATATATATATATATATATCTATATCAAATATATACAGTTCCATTTAAGTTTAGTATGACCTGAAGAGAAAAATATAGAGTTAATAGTACATAGCATTTGTTATGTTTAATAAAGGAACATCTTTTAATATATCTTGTAACTTATTTTGCAAAATTCCATATTACGTTCTCTTGTTAAGCGATTTTCAATAATGAAAGGACCAATTAAGTGACTATTGATAATCCCACGATACGTTAATTGAAAATCGATGCTGAAAATTTGCTTGGACTATTTCGTGAGTATTTTCATCAGACCATTGATGAGAAATGCTCGCATTTTATTATTACGTGCGTATATTGCTTTATCCGTAAAATGAAAGTTTCGGACCAGATCACGATTAGCGATTATCCGTCGACAAAATTTCATTAATCTAGCATTGTCTCCTGGTTGTAGGCGCTATACAAGCTGAAGGTGGTATGGATAATATGCACTGTTCGTGTAATGTGCTGAGCAATCTTATTTGAGTAATTTCAAAATTGAGCAGCAATTCTTCATGGACTAGACGCAGGGCTCTGTTCCATTGTTTCTAGAATGCCTTTTAATTCATTTACATCTTGCCTATGGACAGTGTTCAGATGTGATATTCGCACTAGAAGTCTACCGGTCTCACACAATGTGTTTAATATTTTGACAAATAGTTTTTCATCCGAAATTCTACGATGCGAAATGATTTGACGATACTCTTGAACCACAGCTGTAGCATCAACATTGCAAAAACCGTAAACATAATATTCGCAAATGCCAGATTTGAATAGATGTGTAGCATTGTTTTTCACTTTTATCACAGTTGTCACTCAAAATAATTCAAAAATGACAGGTGATTAGCAGAAAAATTATAATTTTTTATGTGTTGCTTACCATATATTAGTCTACTACTGCAGATTGGTTGTTTACTTTATAACACCGTAATTCGAAACAAATGAAAATTTGAATTACAACTTTTGTATTATTTTATTCATACATTGATGTGAATAATAACCTCCCAGGTATATATATATATATATATATATATATATATATATATATATATATATATATATATATATATATATATATATATATTATTATATATATATTATATATATATATTCAATTTATTCTCAACTGGCTGTTCTTATTGGCAACTGGCTTTCAGAATTCTGCTATTCGTCTAGCTGAAAACATAGATCCTATAATGAAGAGATATTTCAGGTTCTCTGAAACATCTTATTAATGTTGATCAGCGTGACTTTACATCAATTTTTCATTGTTTTGAGACAGAAGTTTTAGACAGATCTTAGTGTAGGAAGCCTGACTTGTGATACGCTTGCAAACTTTATTTCGACTTCGGAATTGTCTAGAAATGACCTTTCAATAAACTGAGTTTAGTTTATAAATATAAAGAATGCTACTAAAATGGAAGTCTGAAATAGTTCTTATTTGCTAATTCTTTGAACCATTTTTTTATGAGAATATTTCTGGAGAATATGTTAAATGCATTGCTAATATGAAGATCAAATAAATTTGTTACACAACTACTTAAACTTTGTGTTTTTCGTTCACGTAGGCTGTTCGAGTTCAAATTTGCCATTTTTATGCTATTTTGTGAGATTTTGTAAAAAATTTCTATGCTAACAAGAAAAAATAATTTTTCAGTTGAAAGAAGACTGGGAAAGTCTTCCTTTGGTTTCTGTTTGTAGATTTTTTTCTATTTTTATAGGTGAAGAGAAAGTTTAGATTCTAGGACTAGAATAATTCTTCTAAGAGTGTGTTTTCACTTGTCATATTCAGATAAGATTATTATCAGAGCGTTTAAGAAATTTTATTGCAAGTATTACGTCTTGGAGTGTGAAAAGAGAATAATTTGAATAAGAAGCGTGAATGTCAGAGATGTTTTTTATTATATGTTTTTTTTTTTATAATATAGTTAGAGTTAGAATAGTATATATTTTCGTCACCTGTACTAAGGTTTGAAGCCTTCGGAAGAGTTCGAACTCGACATTCGTCGTCTGATTCAACGTTTCGACTTCCTCCATTTGACGTCTTCGACGATATTTCTAAATTTCGAAACGTCGCATCAAGTGTGAATGACGTTTCTCGTGAGTCTCTAGACCTAGTTAACACGTATTAATTATATATATATATATATATATATATATATATATATATATATTATATATATATATATATATATATATATATATATATATATATATATATATATATATATATATATATATATATATATATATATATATATATATATATATATATATATATATATATATATATATATATATATATATATATATATATATATATATATATATATATATATATATATATATATATATATATATATATATATATATATATATATATATATATATATATATATATATATATATATATATATATATATATATATATATATATATATATATATATATATATATATATATATATATATATATATATATATATATATATATATATATATATATATATATATATATATATATATATATATATATATATATATATATATATATATATATATATTAAGGGGTTAAAGAGCTAAAAACAGAAAGAATGAGCCTGTGTGCAACTAGACTTACTAGATTGTTTAGAAGAAATGTGTTCGTTTTCATTTCATCGAATGACGAAAAGTTCTACCAAAAGGAGAGAAGAGTTTGCCGTTAGTAATAGTGAGAAAGTTGATTAAGCGAAAAGGTCTAGAATCCATACTTTTAAAAAGAGTTTTGTGAATGAAACCTTCCATATGCAAAGACGAATGACACACCTTTAAATAGGAACTAAAATTTGTTTCAGACACCACCTATTTGAGAATGTGTGGAATGCTTTTCAAAATGGAAAAATATAATGAAAGGTAAAGTAGTTGGCGTAAGAGTGGATGCACGAGAGACAGAAGGAACATTAATTAATGAATTGTTGAAAAAGTATAAGATATTGAATAGAGCCTTGAGAAGCATCATTACCAAGAGATGTAAATGATAAACTGTGACAGTTTATAAGTATGGAGAAAGAATAATTGAAAGGAATCAAAGAGAAGATTGCAAAGAGCATAACAAAGACTTTAATTGGGAAATTTCGAAATCAAAACCTTTTAAGACACTTTCGAAAAGGATTTGATATATCTAGAGCCAGAACAAAAGATTAATATCTAGAGAAATGGAAAAGGAAATAATTTGTAGATCACCCTTTAGGGAAGCCAGAATTATGATTTGACAACAATAGAAAACTTAAATGGTTTCCAAATCTTCTCGTTTGAAATTTTCGAGAAAATAAATTGGCTAAAACAATATAAAAGTACTTAAGAGAGTAGAGGGAAAAGTTTATCTATTTCTGCTCAGGCTGAAAGAGGTCGCGATTCCAGCAAGAAAGGAAAATTGAAGCTGATATAGGCACACAAGAAATTTTACAAGCTTGATAAGTTTTAAAAACCATAGAAGGGATACAGTCGGAACTTTAAGTTTCTTAGTTTAATTAAGCATTGAGGGAGCAGAAATCGTATTATTAGAAAATAACATAATATATATCTTGTGCATAAATATGTAGTTGGAAGAATGGTACAGTCGTCAACAGAAGTTCGTTCCTATTAAGCTGGAAATAAATATTTAAATAAAATGGAGATCATTTCAGGTTCAACCAATCACAGTTCAATTAAGGCCCGCTGAATGTTTTTATTTTCTTTTTATTCAAAATAGAGCTTTTATGAAATGATCTCCATTTTATATAAATATTTATTTCCAGCCTAATAGGAACGAACTTCTGTTGACGACTGTACATAGCACTGAAGGAATATATATATATATATATATATATATATATATATATATATATATATATATATATATATATATATATATATATATATATATATATATATATATATATATATATATATATATATATATATATATATATATATATATATATATATATATATATATATATATATATATATATAATCATATTTTTTTTTTTTTTTTTTTTTTTTTTTTAAACAGAATCCATACCTTGAAAAAAAAATCGCTTTTTAATTTTGAATATTATGTTACGTATTTTATAACTAGCACTACTTTAAAAGTTTATTTTTAATAAAGGAAATTAAATATTTATTTAAAAGAGTATTATAAATTAAAGTTTACTTAATAAACTATTTATAACTATAATCACCAGAAATTAGTTAAGTGTTACAAATACTATTATTTATGTATATCTTCGTAATCCTGAAAAATATATCAATAAATAATCTCTTATTTTCAAACCATTGATGTCTATCCCAATTTATCTGTGTCAATAAAACCATTAATTATTCACCAATCGAAAATAAAGCATTGAACACTACAGCTTTAAGATGGACCTTTCTTAGGGAATTTGATTTTAGGTGTGGTGCTTTAAGTCACTCGTATATCGAAGAAACACTGTGGTACGTTTGTACAATTTATTTTATTTATTATTATTATTATTTTTTATTTGTTTAATATTATTATTTTTATTATTTATATATATTATACTTTGCAAGTTTCTGTTATGGTTATGTAATTTTCAATAAATCTTTTTTTGAGTTTTATTTATATTAAACATACTAGATAATATGTTATCTTTCTTGATAATATTTTCATCAATTTTATAGGAAGGAAGTGAAAAGTTTTTGATGTCTATCCTGTATTTCAGCCCAAATGAAAATTATGTAACTTAAATGTCATTAAATTTAAATAATTATGATTTCATATTACTATTTACATTGATCATAACAAAAGATTTATTATATTATATATATATATATATATATATATATATATATATATATATATATATATATATATATATATATATATATATATATATATATATATATATATATATATATATATATATATATATATATATATATATATATATATATATATATATATATATATATATATTATATTTATTATTATATTTATATTTTTAATTTTTATATATATATTATATATATATATATATATATATATATATATATATATATATATATATATATATATATATATATATATATATATATATATATATATATATATATATATATAATATATATTAATATATAAAAACTGATATATTTTGAAACTAATATTATCATAAAAAACTCAAGAAAAAAATTTTTTTTACTTAAATGTAAATGTAACTTCCTTTCTTTTTTCTAATTTCTGAAACACTAAAAACAAATAGGAGGAGTTAAATATAAGATAGGAGGAGTTAAATCTCAGACTGTTCCTTGTGTATGGCTAATCTAAACAATAGCAATGAAAAGTCCTTTTAAAATTTAAAAAAAAAAAAAAGAAAAAATTAATTAAAATTTCAATTACTAAAATTAATTAAATTGAAAATGAAGCTTCTAGAATTTAATAATTAATTCAAATTATTGTTAATTCTAATTTAAATTTATGTATGAAATATCGAAAATTGAACAAGGGTTTATTAAAATTTAAATACTTTCAGGATATATATATATATATATATATATATATATATATATATATATATATATATATATATATATATATATATATATATATATATATATATATATATATATATATATATATTATCAACCTTTCCCACTAAATTGTGTGTGGGGGGGAGGGGTGTCTATCGCAGGCTTCCATTCAATTCACACGCTCACCCCCCATCATTCTTTTCCACTCATTTATATCCTCCGTCAGTTGCACACCCTCCTCCCAGGTCATAACTCTGTCCCTTAACAACTCCTTGACGCCACTCATCAAACCTCCTATCGGTCTCCCCCATCTCTCGCACCCTCCATCTTTGATACAAACACCTTTCTTACCATTCTCTCATCTTTCATTCTTCAAACATGACCAAACAATCTGAGCATACTCTGCTGAGCTCTTCCAACCAAGCTCCTTCTCCAATCACACAACCACAAGCATTCTCACTTTTACTACTCTTGGCTCTCTTCCTGTATAATTTTCAAAGCTCCCAACATCTTCTCACCCTCCCTTATTCAATGTCTCACTTCATCGTCCACAATACCATCCCTCTCTCCAAAAATCATCCTCAGATACTTAACTAAACTAACCCACACCAATCTCTCCCTTCCCACCTTAATTTGCATATCATCTCCCTATTCCACATCCCTCACTTCTCCCTCATTATTTTTCATCCATAACACAACACGCATTTACTCTTAAGCCTGGCTTATCACATCCATTTACAAACTCATCCACTAATATCTTCAAACTCCCATGAGTCTCCACCAAAAGCGCAACATCATCCGCATAGAGTAACACAATCGCATTCCACATACCTTGTTCATCTCACATTCCCACCCCACTCTCTACTCTACTCTATTCATCTTTCTCACCACTTTATGAATAAATAAATTAAAAATCTCCGAAGATATTACGCAACCCTGCATCAATCCATTATTCATATCAAAGAACTCAATCTCCATTCTATTTATTCTCACACACGCTCTACTATTCTTATACAATGCTATAATACCTTTCCTTACCTTCTCATCAATTTCCACAGTCACTCAAAACTTCTCACAGTTTACTCCTCTCTACCTTATCTTAAGCATTCTCTAGAATCTAGATCCATAAAACACATGAGAACATCCTTCCTTAAATCCTTAATTTTTCTTCAATCATTCTAAGAGTAAAAAACCTGATCCATACACCCTTACCTTCTCTAAGAAACCCTTGTTCTTCTCCTACTAACTCATCCACCCCTATCCAATTCATCAAAGTTCTTCAATGCATTTCCCATATATATATATATATATATATATATATATATATATATATATATATATATATATATATATATATATATATATATATATATATATATATATATATATATATATATATATATATATATATATATATATATATATATATATATATATATATATATATATATATATATATATATATATATATATATATATATGTTGATGGTTTAAGAAATAGGAAGACTTTGTATACAAAGATTCAATATCAAAACATGTCATAAAGCAAGTGCCAAAAGAAGAAGAATTTAGTCAATTGATAAAGTCGAAAGTGTCTGACAAGGTATATTCGTTTTTAGTTAGAGGATCTAAGATAGGAACTAAAAATTTGGCAAGATTGTAGTTTGGAGAGTTAATGGTAGAATATATATATATATATATATATATATATATATATATATATATATATATATATATATATATATATATATATATATATATATATATATATATATATAGTATCTAAAACCACTATAATTAAAATATAAAAAGTAAAACACTAAAAAGATATTAACATTGAAGATTAAAAAAATTAAATATCAACAACGGATAAAAAAAAAAAAAAAAAAATGTTAATATCTTTTTAGTTTTTTACTTTTTATATTTTTAATTATAGTGGTTTTAAATACTTAGTTATATTAATAGAGAGTGAGAGAGTTAACTTTCTTTAAAGATCAATTTATATATATATATATATATATATATATATATATATATATATATATATATATATATATATATATATATATATATATATATATATATATATATATATATATATATATATATATATATATATATATATATATATATATATATATATATATATATATTATATATATATATATATATATATATATATATATATATATATATATATATATATATATATATATATATATCAAATTGAAAAATTTTACTAAATATTTTTTCGCTGACTAGAAATGCTTTTTAGGGACTTCTGAGTCTTGTTCCCTTAGGAGATTAAAGGCAAGTTTCTTTGTTTCTTTTAATGAACTATTTTAAAATTTTTTAATTTATTTTTGTTGACGTATACATTTTAATAATTGAACTTGCCATTTCAAATGAATTTGAATTATATCACATCCTGACACAGTTTAGTATAAATTTGAAGTTTTTTTATTTATTTATTTTTTTTTTTATTTCAATTTTTTAAAATTTTAGATTTCTTTATTTAATTATTTGTAAAACGAAATTTATTTTCACACAATACAAAAAAGTTTTTTTTAATTTAATATTTGAACGTAATGTTAAGAAAACATTAAACTAAAAAAGTATATAAATATCAAATATGAAGTCACCCCAAAATTATGACACTTAATTTTTTTTTTCTATCCTCTCCCAGGCAGGCCTTTTTCAGCCTGTCAGTCGTAATGGAACGAAACCCTTCTACCGTGGTTGTTATTGGTTGGTTAGGGTTCCGAGGCAAGACTTGATTTTTTTTGAGCAGGTGAATGACGGTTGTCGGCTTGCTATGCCTGTCACAACCCTAGAAATTTTCATTATTATGCATACAAACAATTAAACAATAACATTTAAATGTTCATTATTATGTGTACAAACAATTAAACAAACTGAGAATCGAACCATTTACTTCATCAGCAACAGGTCTACATTCTACCAAATAATTGCTATCTTGTTTAAATTGCTACTTCTACTACTACAGTCTCAAATTTCGAAATCATTGTTTTTCGGTGGAGAAGATCTTCAACATTATCTTTACTTCATTTTGAAAGCGAGGAGAAACTTAAGGGATTGACAGTTGGATCCAATTGGTAAGCAAATTTGTATATTATTTATATTTATTTTATAATAATAATATTTTAGATATTATATTTTTTTTTAATAATTATATTTAATGATTTAAAAAAAAAATTTCTAATTCAAATATTTTTTTTTTTTTCAACAATTAGTAGCGAAAAAATTCTATGAACTTCATTATATTAAATGATTCAGTTCAGTGGATTTTCAGAACTGGAAAAATATTCTATAAAAATTCTTAATAAAAAGAAATCTTTGATGATTTGTATATATTTTTTTCATAGGTAAATTTTTTATATTTTTTATTTGTACATTTGAATGAGTAAAAAATAAAAAACGTTTTTTGGTAAATTTTCTATTTATAAAAGCTTTTTAAAAATTAAGAAAAATTTTAATGAAAATAAAAAAAAA
>SEYY01016103.1:42500-50000 GCA_009176605.1 Armadillidium nasatum
GTGTCACTCGTCTTTCTACTCATTCTTCCTTTCTCTCCTCAATCTTAAGATCCATCACATAACTGCTATTGTATGTTCAGCTTCACATATACTTCACTGGTGAATTTTAAACACGGTCCTATTTTTATACTGTGTTTCGAGGGGTGACGTTCATAAATTTGAATTTTGGTTTTCATGAGGTGCAAACTTTCTAATCCTGTTCATAAATTTGTATCTTGTATTTCTGATTTTTCCTAATTTCGGTGAAGTTTTGTTGACTAAAAAATTCTTAAACAGGTTGTTGGGAGACACACTCAAATATTACTTTTCTACAGAACAAACAACAGAACATTCATTCCGATAATACTAACCATAACGCATTTCTCTCAAAATTTTTCCCTCAGAGAAGGTAAATTTGTACTATGATTTGATCCTTTTCTAGTAATGATTCGAAAAACTCAAAAAATTCAAACTTTGAAGAGTAGACTTTTTTTCTAAATCCTAAAATTCAATGAATATTAAGTTGGCTAGCAAATATCTAACACACTTTTTTATTTTCTAATGAGTTTCGAAGATGTAGAAAGGTTGGGAATAAGAGATTCAGTAACAAACCGCGACCATTGAACAAGATCTTGGTGGTGGGTGATAGTAATTCCTATACGAAAAATCAAATTTTATTTTATTATTCACTGAATTTAAAAATAAACTTAAGTTATATGAAGAGACAAGAAAATTAGTAACAAAAAATCACATGAAAAATATTGAAAAGAAACTTAAAATATTTTCATAAATCATTTCAATTCAAAAACCATTCATGAGATACCAAATTAAACTCTATATCTCGTTTAGAGATGTAATCATTAAAAGCAATGAAAGAAATCAATAATATATTTTCGAGTTGTAAAACATTAAATAAAGAAAATAGAGGATTTTTTTTCTTTCCTTTTTCTCTTCAAGTCTTTTTTTTCATTTTGATTTCCATCAAAAGTTGAGTGAAAAGAAAGTAGTAAAAATATCTCGCACTGAAAAATTATTTGAAACGAATTCGACGTCCCCTCTTGACAACGGCGTATCTATTCCAAAAGATAAGAAAGAACATAGAGAGAAGAGAAAGAGAGAATTATATATATATATATATATATATATATATATATATATATATATATATATATATATATATATATATATATATATATATATATATATATATATATGATATTTTAAAGTCTGCTATAACCTCTCACAGACTATTTCTAAATAGAAAATAATGTCTGCTATTGGACTCGAACCAACAACCTTTAAGATTGCAAGTCTAGCGCGCTAACCACTATGCTACGGCAGTACAAAAGGAAATTGCATTAGAACTTGCTCATGATTTACATTCACGACGTCATATATATATATATATATATATATATATATATATATATATATATATATATATATATATATATATATATATATATATATATATATATATATATATATATATATATAATATATATATATATATATATATATATATATATATATATATATATATATATATATATATATATATATATATATATATATATATATATATATATATATATATATATATATATATATATATATATATATATATATATATATATATATATATATATATATATATATATATATATATATATATATATATATATATATATATATATATATATATATATATATATATATATATATATATATATATATATATATATATATATATATATATATATATATATATATATATATATATATATATATATATATATATATATATATATATATATATATATATATATGTGTGTGTATATGTGTGTGTGTGTGTGTGTGTGTGTGTGTGTGTGTGGATGTGCTTGCAAATATACTGAGACTTTCTTTCTAAAATTTTTATTATGTCCACGTATTTCATTCGTTTTCTTAATGCCAATTTTTAAAATATATTTTACATGAAAATATTTTTTAATCTAATCTTGTATTTCCTAGTTTTTATTTTGTTAATTCTATTGTTTTTCTTTTGTTATTTAATTTTTACTAAATTATTCACATTTATAGTTATATTTTCATTCTTTCATTAATAATTAATAATTAATTAATTAATAATTAATTTCATTAATAATTATTATAATTGATTTTATTTTTTAAAATTTGGGTAATATTAGTAAAGATCAATATTTAGGAGGGAATGGATGAACATAGTGATGAATATATGGATGAGATGAATGAATACGTTGATTGAATGGGTGACTATATGGATTGAATAGATAAAAATATTGATGGAATGAATGAATACATGGATGGACGATTCGATGAATGAGTGTGGATGGAGTTGATGAACAGGTTAATTTCAACCTGATTTAATTTTACTTACCAATTACAAAGCTACCAAATAAAAAATTATTTTCTATAAAATTGTCTGCTCTTTTCTCTAACGCATCATTTTTTTTTTAACATTCCTTCACTCTCGTCTCATAGAGTGGATGGTAGATAAAGAAGTAGTTATTTCTTAAGGCCTATATTGGTATTTGGTGTCACCAATCAATATTCCTGAATCTCATCTTTGTATTTTAAATTTATATTTGGCAATAATATTTGACCTTCAAGTAGCTCATTCCTTTCTCAGGCAGAGTGAATACTTTTAGTTCTCCCAGGCAGGTTTAAAAACGAACATAAGAGAGAGAAAGGGATGAGAGAGAGAGAGAGAGAGAGAGAGAGAGATTATTTAACTCGAAGAAAGGAGAAAGAGCGACGTGCCAAACTTAAAATTCACAGATTGAGAGTTACTAAAGGCATCTCTCAGCTATTAATCTTACTTTATCAGTCTTTGATGTAGAAAATATAAGTTGATTCTTATTAAAGCCTTGAGTAATAATGAAAGAATTGAAAAGATATAAATTAAACCAAATTAAACAAAAAAAAATTTTTTTGCCAAAAATATGTGACATAAAAACGTTTTATGCATCAATGTCTCTCTTTTTATTATATATATATATATATATATATATATATATATATATATATATATATATATATATATATATATATATATATATATATATATATAGTATATGTGTGTGTGTGTGGTGTGTGTGTGTGTGTGTGTATTTGCTTGTGCCTGTATGTGTGTTCGTGACTCGCAATAAGAAAGAGTATCTTTTTTAATAGCTTATGCAAACAACAAATAAAGCTACACTCTCGTATTTTATGTAAAAGGCTTTTATTTTTTATCACTAATAATTGCTGTTATTTTGACCTTTCTTCTTGCTCTAATGAGCGAAAACATATGAAGCAAATCGTAAAAAGAATGAAACAGTGACATTTTAATTTTGAAAAAAAAGAAAAAAAAAACTTAATCCTCTTATTTTATTTCGTTTCATATATATGCGAATATAGTTCTTCTTTTTTTTTTTTTTTTTTTTTTTTTTTTTTTACACATCATCACCACTCACGGGCATAGCCCTATTCAAGGAGGGGGTGTCAGAAAAATATAAGTAAAGTAGAAGAATAAAAACAATTAAAATAATAATAACAATAATAATTAAAGATAAAAACGACCCCTGTAGGACCCATCTAACGCAAATTTCTTAGGTGTGCGCAGACGCGGGCCTTAAAGAAATTGAGATTAAATTCGGCAGGAAATACAGAAGATGGGAGAGAATTCCACAGAACAGATGTGGCAGGAAAGAAAGAGGCACCACAGCGGACAAGCCTGGAGTTGCCTATGTCCACGCAAAATTGATGTGCAGACAATGCACCCCTTGTGCTACGAGGACGACGTAAAGGTGGAGGTATACGGGTGGATAGTTCCCTCGAGCATTTGCCGCTGTAGTACCTATAGAAAAGAGACAAGGCACCAACGTCGCGTCGCAAAGATAGAGAGTCAAGTGAGTTAGAAAGAGCGGAACAGTTTATAAGTCTTTTAGCCTTTGACTCAACCCTATCCAAAAGACGGGTGAAACCTGAGCCACCCCAAATGATACTCCATAAAAATGAGACCCTTGTATAATTGGAGTAACTGCGAGGAAGAAAAAAATTCTCGCAGTCTAAACAGAATTCCCAGCTTCTTTGAGGCCGCCCTAGCAACCATTGTGATATGAGGTTTCCAAGACATTTTTTTTGTTTATGTGAAGACCAAGGATGTTTATATTGTCGACAGGAGAGATGGGGAACCATCGAAAGAAATAGGAAAAGTTAGGAGGTGTCTTTGAGAGGGAGATTTCTAGAAGTTGAGTTTTTAAAGAGTTGAATTTCACAAGGTTGAGACGACCCCACTGGGAAATTCTATCCAGATCTGCAAGAATGGAATCGGAAAGATGAAGACGAGAGGCAACTCTAGATGCAAAGGAAGGAGCAGATTTGAAATGAGTAGAAGAATGGAGGGTTGAGTCATCGGCATATGAATGGATAGGGTTAGATGAACAGCTGAGAAGATCATTAATGAAAAGTAAGAATAGAGTAGGAGATAAGACAGAACCCTGAGGAACACCACTATTGACAGGAAAGGAAGAAAAAAGTCGCTCCATCAACAACAGCCGAAAAATGGAACGATTAGAAAGAAAACTAGACATAAGTAAGCAAAGAGAAGGAGGAAACCCAAAGGAGGGGAGCTTGGAAAGCAGTGACGCATGCCATACCCGGTCAAACGCCTTAGATATGTCAAGCGCCACACACAAGTCTCCCCATGGTCCCTAAGGGCAGAAGACCATAGATCTGTGAGATAGGAAAGTATATCACCAGTAGACCTCGAGCGGCGAAAGCCATACTGATGATCAGAAAGAAGGGAATGAGATTCCAGATGATCCAAGAAGTGAGAGTTAAGAAGGGTTTCAAAGATCTTAGACAGAATACAAGTGAGAGCTATAGGGCGATAGTTGGAAGGATCAGAGCGGCTACCTTTTTTCGGAATAGGTTGGACTAATGCGCGCTTCCAACACTGAGGGAAAAGTACTAGTATTGAGGCATAGAGAGAGTAGAGTTGAACGAGGGACGGAGCCAGCTCAGAAGCACACTCCCTTAAAACTCGGGGAGGAATGCCATCCGGGCCGCTTGCCTTCCTAACGTTCATAGATTTCAGAAGCCCATGCACCTGATCAAAAGTAATCACAGGTAAAGGCATGGGACCTCTGAGAGGAGAAGAAGTAGGAGGAGCATTGCCGGAGTCGTCCAGGGTTGAATTAGAGGAGAATAGGAGGCCGAAGAGATTAGCCTTTTCAGTTGGAGTGTTAGCAACAGAACCATCAGAGCGAATAAGAGGAGGAAAGGAAGATTTACAGAAATTGTTGGAGATGTTTTTGGCAAGAGGCCAGAAAGATTTTTCAGTAGGAGATTTAGAAGCTCAGCACACCTTCGTTTGGTGAAAGTCCGCTTTGCTCGTCGAAGAATATCCCTGCAACGATTCCGAGCAGAATGAAAATT
This sequence comes from Armadillidium nasatum, assembly GCA_009176605.1. Lineage (NCBI taxonomy): Eukaryota > Metazoa > Arthropoda > Malacostraca > Isopoda > Armadillidiidae > Armadillidium > Armadillidium nasatum. Next base: position 47,922 of record SEYY01016103.1, read on the forward strand.
AGCAAGAGTGATAGGAGAAGGAGAATTTTTCCACTCTCGATACGCGGTGTCTCTAGCCTGAATGGCAAAAGAGCAGGCGCGATCGAACCATGGATTTTGAGGAGAGAAAGATTTAGTTGAAGAAGGAATGAATCTGCTCATTCCATCAACGATTACAGCCCCCACCTTATCAGCAGAGACAGACGCGTCTATAGAGACAAAGCAGTCACTCCAGGAATAGTTAGCTTAGAAGCAACGCAAAGCCCCCAGTCAGCCCGATCAAAGTGCCAGAAGATACGCTTAGGGCAGGGTGGAGCAGTTGGAGAGAAAGCTTGAAAATTAAGAGTAATTAGGTTGTGGTCAGATTTACCAATAGGTGCGAAGACAGCGTATTTATAGAGAGAAGGACTAGTAGTGAAACATAAGTCAAGAGTGTTTAAGAATTGGTTAGGACGATCCGGAATGTGTGTTGGTTCTTTAATCAGTTGCTCCAGATCGTTGAGAATGCTGAATGATTCGGCCTCCTCCCCTCCTGAATCAGTATGAGAGGAACCCAACCATTCAGTGTTGTGTACATTGAAATCCCCTAAATAGAGAGGACCTCAGTATTTGGATGTGAAGATGTAACAGTCTAGTGAGAAGTGGTTAGGTATTCAAAAAAGGTAGAAAAATCTGTTCTATTAGGAGAACAGTAGCAGAAACACAAGATTATCGTAGTGGTAGGAAGAAAGATTTTAAGCCACAGAACATCGAAGTTAGGAGATTCAAGATTCACAAGACGAGTTACCGGAGTAGTTTAGTGTTAACGTAGGCACAAACTCCACCCTTAGAACGGAAATTATGAAATAAGTTATAGTTGGATATATTTAAAAAAGTTTGAGGAGGAATTCTTAGATATCTGGGGCTCAGACAATAACAAAAGGTTAGGACGAGAACTAGAGAGGTGGTATTCCACAGAGGCCAAATTAGAAAGTAAGCCGCGGACGTTGGTGAAGTGAATAGAAAACCCACGCCTGCGCACACCTGCCATTCTGCACTCACAATCACGATTAAATCAGACAAACAGACAGGCAAACAAGAAAACAGACAAAGAAAAAAACTAGCAAACAGACAAACAAGCAATCAAACAAACAGTCAGACAGACAGACGAACAAAAAAAGCAAACTAGAAAGCAAAGTAAAACTGAAATAATATTTACATTTGAAACCTAAGTTTTAAAACGGTAAAATAAGTTTAAAATCCAAAGTTTAAATTTAAATCAGTACCAAACAGTTTCAAAATAAAAATTCAAAGTGTATCAAATGTAATACACTTCGGTCTCGGAGAATAAAACCTATTATTATAAAACTGAAATAAGTGAAAACTAAAAAGTTAAAACTGTAACTTATCTTTAAAAAAGGCAATGAACCATGTAGTAAATACTTGGTAACTTGAAGAATATTAAACGGTTAAAACACTTTTACTTTACACAAACACATGATAAGAAAAAAAAAAATAAATAAATAAATAAAATAAATAAATAATTGAATAAGTAAATAAATAAATAAAGTTAAAAACCCACTGTAAGAGAACACAAACACATCCTCACTCGGCAAAAGCTACTCACACATCAATATATATATATATATATATATATATATATATATATATATATATATATATATATATATATATATATATATATATATATATATATATATATATATATATATATATATATATATATATATATATATATATATATATATATATGTGTGTGTGTTATGTGTGAGTATTTGTGCGTTGATGAAGCCATGCTAATTGATGGCTAAAGTATAACCTAATTCTGCTTACTTTAATTATTATTATTATTAATTATCAAATTGTCAAGTAGCAATTATTTCCATCTCGTTTTTAAATTTTAGTTTAAATTATAATTTAAATTATAATTAGAAATTTTACTCTGAATTCATAAAAGAGGATTTAATTAATTTATAATTTAAAAATGGTATTTATATATTTTATATTAAAAATATTACGAAGCGCATTTTTAGTTATATATTTTAAATACTGAATATGTGTTTGATATTTGTTAAATAAAGATATATTTATTATAAATAG
>SEYY01016106.1:0-20674 GCA_009176605.1 Armadillidium nasatum
TTCAGTAATAGAGTTGTTAATTTTTGGAATGACTTGCCACAAGAGATTGACTGTGATTCTCTTGTCAAATTTAAAAGGGGGCTAGATAGATATATAGATGGTTTAGGTATTATATAGTTTAACTTGACTAAGCCAAATTGGCAGGTATATATTAATTTTTAGATCAACAGATCAACCTATGACTAAGCCTAATGGCAGTTTTTTTTGTAGTGGGTGATGGTTCATTGAGTATTGCATGTATAATTGAGCTTAGTTTTACTTTTATCTTTGCATGAATGAACTGATAACTAGGGATAGGATAGACCTAGTCTTTTGTGCATGTATTAGTATTATTATTGTTATTTGTTTAGACTGGGACAGTCTTGATAGGCCCTTGTGTCATCTAACTGTCTGTATTTTCCTATGTTCCTATGTTGTGGTGATAACTGTACCTCATGAGACCGTTCATGAAATGGCCAATTGTCTATTATTTCTGGTGAACTAATTAGTTCCATCCCTGATGTGCAGTCATCTACATCAGAACAACCTAGTTTAAAGGTCTGACCTTATTGCAATTTTGACCTAGATGTTCCCCCTTCACACTAAGGACAACATATGTTATTCCTTTTTGGGCAATTTTGTACTATATGCCCTTCTTGTTGACAATGTAAGCATTTATTTTGAGCCAGGTAACAGGTTTCAAATATCTGTCCGTGCTTCCCACAATATTGGCAAAAAGGTCTAGCTTTACATTTGGCTCATTGTATGCCCTTTTTTTCTTGCAAAACTGACAACAGTTTTGATTTGGGCTGGTCTTTCGTGATCGATTATCTGAAAATTTGTTTGTAGGGGTCCATTCTCTTTGTCTCTGAGAGTTTCTATTAGGTTGTTTGGGTATTGCACCTTGTTTTCTTGCTCTCTCTTTGGAAACCTGACTATGTGGTGACATCTGTAGCAAACACCCTGTAATTCATTTGATTGTGACAACAACAATTTTTGGTTTGAGTTGGGGCAACTATATTAATAGGTGAGCTTTCAGTTAGGTCAATAATTTCAGTTTGTTGTTTTTCATTTTCGTTAGTTTATAACAATTGAGTGTCAACCATGGTTACCAATCACTCCCATGGGATCTGAATTCCCAACGTGGACTCTACTATAACTAAGGTAGCTTCCACTATAGTTTTTACCTGATGAGGTAGACTATCCAAGAAATTTTTCGGACAATTTTCATTCCTCTTAACATCTGGATACCTGGAAATGCTTTCTGAGCTAAATTCATCTATCTTAATGCATAGGTTGCAGCGGATTCTTGTTGTTGAAGAGTTACTTCCATAAATTTTTCAATACACTTTTGTTCACAAGCTAATTCATCCTTGTACCACTGTAAGAGTTTAACCTTTGCATCCTCATAACAATATGGTAATATTGCTCTCTCTTTGGAAATCTGACTATGTGGTGACATCTGTAGCAAGATACTATATACTTAATACTGTAGCAAGATACTATATACTTAATGCAATTGTGTTAAATGTGGTTGAGGTGGTGTACCTTATGTCTGTAGCTACAGGTTTAACCTTATTTCCTTTTCATAATACCAATTCCCCTTTGTGTGGAATGGGATTCCAATAATGGTAAATGTCCTTCTGTTTGATCCTGGATACATTTTCTTACAGTATTCCTCATCTTTCCAGAAACTGGACCATGTCTCTCCGCTCTCTGTTTGATATTTGCCTGGTGGAATAACTTTCAGTGTTTTATTAATAGATAATGTTCCAATCATGGAACTTATAAGTTTAATCATTTCAACATTTTGTGTCAATATTGCCTGTATGGCTTCATTACTTGGTTTTTGATGTTACCGTTGGGGGTGATTTTCTTGAGTTTCCCTCTTTAATCTCTTCTACATCTTGGTTCAAGTTCTCTTGAGACATCTTTTGCACTTTTAAGATTGACAGAAAACCAATAGATAAAAGTGTTTTTGGATAAATAGTAAGAGGTATGTAGAAGAAGCAGAAGTGTTCACCTTGAACAAAATTATCCCAAGAGAAACACAGCGAACTACACTCTGCTACCAATTATATAAGGGTAGCTGGCTCCAATGTACAAAATTGATAAGTAAAAACTTAGGATAAATTTTGTGGTAGCTGTTAAATTCTTGAAACACCAGAGACCCACGATGGTATGGATAAAGATCAGTCATGACTGAAGCTTCAGACTCTAAGGGGGAAAGAACGAATGCATCTGCTAAGGGGAAAACTTAGCTTTCCACTCACAACTGTGAAAAAAGTTTAAAACAAGCAAGTAATATAAAAAGAAAAATTCATTTAATACAAAAAAAACTTACCACTAAGCATTGTCACAAGCAAACCAATAGCAGTGCAGATAATTATGAGGGAAAGAAAATGCAAGAAAAATTTGTTTTTGTTTATAATTCCATAAATCAATTTATCATGCACAATAAATGGATTGAAAATATTAAGTTCATTACATTGCTCAATTATATATTTCCCTAACACTTTCACACGCTAAATAAATTATCAAGAATAATCCTAGGCATACATTTATAACAACAAATTTTTTTTGTTAGCCCTTTTTTTATTATTATTAGGTGCTACTTAGTCGATGTAAATAGAATATAATGAATGAAAATTAATAACTAATGAATTGCATATAAACTAAATTTTAATAAACACCCACCTTCACCATTCTGTTAAGGGTTAGTACTACCAAAACTTCTACTGTTAAAATATGTGGTGGACAGTTGTGAAATGATAATGGGAAATTGAGATGAAATATGTATTGTGGTAAATTCTTCTTGCTTCAGGGCTTCCTAATTTGTATTGGTCTTGTAACTTAGTTCTCTGTTAAAAGTAACAGCATTATTCAAGAAAAATTCTTTTTAGAATATATGGATGTATAGAGATTTTACTCTTTTTCAAAAACTTTCAAATAGAAAACTTACCTGGATAGGGGTTTTGATTTCTTACATTTCTATCCTTGAATGATTGATATTGTCCCAATATGGGGTAGCTGATGTAGTACACTTTGTTTTGACTTCCATCAGTAATGAATGTTGGTCTTTAGTGTTATTATTTTATTCCTTGCTCTTTTTCTATTTTATTTCTTTTCAGGTAACGTAAACTTGTTATAAAAATTAGAAAAATTAGATCTTTTTTTTTTTTTTTTTTTTTTTTTTTTTTTTTTTTTTTTTTTTTTTTTTTTTTCTTCTTCCCCCAGAGTGATTTGCCTCTTTGCAACTTTACAAACTAATTCAATGTTTAAATGAAAATAAATTTAGGTTATATTAAATTATCAATACTTCAGAACTTTCTGCAATAATAAAAATAAAAATTAACCACTTCAATATATTGTTCTTTAATTTGTGTTTTAACGTGTTTTATTAGTTTAGTTAATATTATTATTAAAAGTGTTTTTTTCTTTCGTTTTCTGTGTTTGCGTTTTTTAGTAATATAAATTCAGGTTACAAACTTCAGACATATGAAAAGTTTTAGTTTTGGCAATTTTTTACCAGAGGAAGATCGAGTTAAACAGTATAAGGAGAAGGATTAGAAATTTAAAAAAGCTCAAGAATGTTAGGTTTATCTCCAAATTGATCAAGGATGCTAGTAGGGAGCTACACTCACTACTCAAGGTTGTTTAAGATGGAGAATTGAGAGAGACATTCACTGGCTGTATCATGAAATCTATGATAAAGTCATTGGCGATAGTAAACATCAAAATCACCTAATATGATAATTTCTGAGAAAGTAGAAGAATAGAGAATGTTCTTTGTTTTTGAGTTTAGATAGTCAAACAATTTGTCAGCAAATTAGGAGGTAAATAAACAAAACAAATGAATTCAAATGTATAATGGCAAATTCAGAAGACTCCTGATTACAGACACATAGTGCACATACGGTATGTATAACAACCTCCTTTGGCTAGAAATTGAAGATAGAGACTGAGAGAGTAAACAAGGGTTTTCTATCAAAATACTCTAGCAACTGAGTTTGTCAAAAATAAGAGGTTAAGTCAAAAAGAAAAGAGGTGGTATTTAACAAATGTTGCAGAAATTAATGAAGAAAATAGACCATGCACTAGGGCAAGTCTTGGTGGCTCCAACCCTATATCATTTGACAAAAGTTTTGTTTAGCAGTGTATTTCAAAATATCTAAGTATTTTGTTTCAACCTTCATGAGCTTATTAAAAAAATTGGTATTGGTACTCTGTATCGGGAAATGTATTGATATCAGATTGCTAATATACTTTTTCTTTTTTTTTTTTATTTTTTTTTTTCCTTCTCACCTTGACTACCTCTAAGGAGGTGGCTACACCTCACCCCGGCTAACCCTGGCTAAAAATCAGGGAAAACCGGAGTTTGTCTGCTGGGGTTAAAATAGGAAATTATACTTGAGGGGATAATCCAATTTCAAATTTTTTTTTTTAATTTTCAGTATATTTTTTTTTTTTTTTTTTTTTTTTTTTTTTTTTTTTTTTTTTTTTATTTTATATATATAATATATATATATATATATATATATATATATATATATATATATATATATATATATATATATATATATATATATATATATATATATATATATATATATATATGAACCTTTTTAAATGAATGGCGAGGCCAAACAACTATTCGGAATGACCTGAAATTTGTACTGTATATTCAGAATTCTATTGGAAACAAAAACTTGTAACAGACTTTTGCTCCTAGAGTTATAGGAAAAATATAAGCCCAAAACTGAACAACTATCGAAATTTTTTTTTTTTTTTTTTTTTAAATCAACTTTTTTGGACAAAAAAAATTAATACAAAAAAAAATACAACTATAACATTTATTTTTGGTGGGTGTATAGAGGAGGGATGGGGCTATAAATTCCTTTCTATACTTTATGCAATGCGATTCGTTTTTTTCGAGATGTAACTTTCAAGACAGTCTATTTTTAACCAAATTTCAAAAATTCCCAAAGTTTGAGAGGCTATATCTCGCTTCAAACAAATAGCACTTAATATATATATATATATATATATATATATATATATATATATATATATATATATATATATATATATATATATATATATATATATATATATATATATATATATATATATATATATATATATATATATAACCGACTGGGGCCCCGGCCCCGGCTAAAAATCATGGAAAACCGGGGTTTGCTTGCCAGGGGTTGAAAAGGCAAATTTTACTTAAGGAAGTTCAGTTTCCAAAAAAAATTAATTTTCAGCCGATTCTCCTGAAATTTTCACTATGTAGCCTTTTTCCCGGTAAAAAAAAAGTCCAATTCTTGCGTTTTTCAGAGACTATAACTGCTAAAAAATTTTTTTTATTTTTTGGGGAAATTTGTCCATTTTTCAAACGAATGACGAAGCCAAACTACTTTCTGGAATGATCTGAAATTTGGATTATATATGCAAAGTTCTATGTTCTACAAAAGCTGCTAACATACTTTTGTTCCCAGATTTTATAAAAAAAAATGTTATAAGCCCAAAACTGACCATCTATCGAAAAAAAAAATTTTCTTTTAAATCCACTTTTTTGGAATTTAATAATAAAAAAAAAAAAAATCTTATTTTGGTGGGTATATAGAAGAAGGATGGAGCTACAAATTTTTATCTTTTTTATTCGATGCGATTCGTTGGTTTTGAGATATAGCCTCTCAAAAAAAAGTCCATTTTTGACCAAATTTCAAAAATTACCAAAGTTTGAAAGCCCATATCTCGTTTCAAACAAACGGCATTTAATAATGCACTAATAAAAGTTGTTACCCTATTCCTCCTCTAAACAATATCAAAAAATAAAAATAAATTATTAATAGCTTTATTTTTTTAATACAATTTTTTCTCTGGAACGGTACGATTTTTGCAATTTTTTTTCAAGTTCTTGTAACTTTTTTTCTAGATGTGATATCAAAAATCTGTCCCCACTAATGCAAAAATTTTGCTAAGGCTAAGATTATTCAGTTAAAGCTTCAGCTCATGTGGACCAGTGGTTTGAATCCGCTTCATTTTTATTTCAGCTTTGGGTCCAAATAACTTTCAAACTGTTATAGATTCAGAAAAATGTTCGAAATCAACTCAGAACTTCGGGAAAAAAACGTATATACCCTGAAAATTTCAGCTCAATCAGTCAAATAATAAAATAAAAATTTCAACCAAAAAATAAGAAATTAAGATTTTTCTTGTTTTTTTAATATTTACTTTTTCTTTTCTGTTTCTTTTGAAAGCTCCTTTTCTGCTACTATATATATATATATATATATATATATATATATATATATATATATATATATATATATATATATATATATATATATATATATATATATATATATATATATATATTATTATTTTATTTTTATTTTTTTTTTTTTTTATTTTATTTATTATTATTATTATATTATATATAATTTTTATTATTATTATTATTATTATTTTACTATTATTATTATTATCCTTATTATTATTATTATTATTATTATTATTATTATTATCATTATTATTATTATTATCACACTTGGCAAAGAGGTATCAGTACGTACAAATTTCGAAAGAAAATAAAATATTCTTGCCTCTTTATTGAACAAAGAAAATACGTAATTTTGTTGAAATTTTTTTTCTATGGGCACCCTGAGATCATCTTATAATTTCCTGAATTCAGATGTTAAATTTAGCTATTTTGAATCTACCCTGAAACATTGTAAAGTACATCCATACTGCCGAAGCTGATCTTTTAGACATATTGACTGAAAGTATAAACAAAATAATAATTATGAAGTAATGTAGCTAAATGATACAAGTTTGATACATAGCAATAAAATAATAATATGTATAAATACAGGTTATATTGATAATTTAATATCGTATATTTTTTGAAACTTTACTTTAGAGTCTTAATTTATTTAAACCTGTTGAATCACTTTAAAAAAAATTTTTTTTTAATTTTTGTACTTTTTTTAAACTTTTATTATACAAAATCTGTAATTTTCTTAGCTTTTTTTTTTTTTTTTTCAGAGAAAATGCATATAATCATTAATTTAAGTGAATGTTGGCTATTCTACTCCTTCCTTATAATTAAATAAACCTCAATTAAATTTATATCTAATTTTCTTAACCCAAAATTTCAGCGCTTTTGACCTCTTTACAAGTTTTAGGTAACCCCGGCCAGAACCCCAGCCCTGGTCGGTCCCTATATATATATATATATATATATATATATATATATATATATATATATATATATATATATATATATATATATATATATATATATATAGGGACCGACCAGGGCTGGAATTTTGCCAGGGTCGGGGTTACCTGAAATTTGTAAAGAGGTCAAAAGCACTGAAATTTGGGGTTAAGAAAATTAGATATAAATTTAATTGATTTATTTAATTATACGGAAGGAGTAGAATAGCCAAAATTCACTTAAATTAATGATTATATGCATTTTCTCTGAAAAAAAGTTCAGAAAATTGCAGATTTTGTATGATAAAAGTTTAAAAAAAGTACAAAAATTAATATTTTTTTTTTTTTTATGATTCTTAATAGTGATTCAACAGGTTTACCTAGGTAAGACCCTAAAGTAAAGTTTCAAGAAATGTAAGATATAAAATTATCAATATAACCTGTATTTATACATATCATTGTTATTTTATTGCTATGGATCAAACTTGTATCATTTACCTACATTATTTCAAAATTATTATTTTTTTTATACTTTCAGTCAATATGGCTAAAAAGATCAGCTTCAGCAGTATGGGTGTACTTTATAGTGTTTCAGGATAGACTCCAAATAGCTAAACGTAGCATCTGCAGCCAGGAAATTAGAAGATGATCTCAGGGTGCCCATAAAACATTAAAAAAAATTTTCAACAAAATTACATATTTTCTTTGTTCAGTAAAGAGGCAAGAATATTTTATTTTCTTTCGAAATTTGCACGTACTGACACCTATTTGCCAAGTGCGATAATAATAAAAATAATAATAATGATAATAATAATAATAGTATTAATAATAATAATAATAATAATGATAATAATAATAATAATAATAATAATGATAATAATAATAATAATATAATAATAATAATAATATAATAATAATAATAATAATAATAATAATAATAATAATAATAACAATAATAATAATAATAATAATAATAATAATAATAATAATAATAATAACAATAATAATAATGATAATGATAATAATGATAATAATAATAATAATAATAATAATAATAAAAAAAATTTTTATATTATATATATTATATATTATATATATATATAATAATATATATATATATATATATATATATATATATATATATATATATATATATATATATATATATATATATATATATATATATATATATATATATAGCAGAAAAGGAGCTTTCAAAAGAAAAAGTAAATATTGAAAAAACAAGGAAAAATCTTAATTTCTTATATTTTGTTTGAAATTTTTATTTTATTATTTGACTGATTGAGTTGAGATTTTCAAGGTATATGCGTTTTTTTCCCTAAGTTCTGAGTTAATTTCGAACATTTTTTTGAATCCATAACGGCTTAAAAGTTATTTGGACCCAAAGTTGAAATAAAAATGAATAGCGGGGTCAAACCACTGGTCCACATGAGCTGAAAATTTAACTGAATAATCTTAGTCCCAAGTTTTTGCATTAGTGGGAACAGATTTTTGATTTCATGTCTAGGAAAAAAGTTATAAGCACTTGAAAAAAAAATTGCCAAAATCGTACCGTTATGGTAGATGCTACCTTAGACCTGTGAGCCCTACCTCAAGCCTAGAATATATAAGGACTTCGAATTTTGTAAATTATTATAAATTATTAAAACAGTTATTCAAAACTTATAAAATATTTTGATAGTTACTTTTGTGATAAAAAGCAATCAACATTGAAATATTTTCGTCATTTTACTATAGTTATAACAGTTTTGCAGAACTTATAAAATATTTTGAAAGCTGCTTTTGTGATAAACAGTAATCGACATTGAAATATTTTCGTCATTTTACAATAGTTATTACATTTATTCAGAACTTATAAAATATTTTGATAGTTAATATTGTGACAAACCACAATCGACTTTGAAATATTTTCGTCATTTTACCATAATTATAATAGTTATAATAGTTATAGTTATAACTTTGATTCTGAACTTATAAAGTGTTTTGATAGGTACTATTATGATAAACAACAATTAACTTTGGAATATTTTCATCATTTTGTTATAGTTATCCTATTTATTCTAGACGTAAAGGTTACTTTCATCAATATTTTGCGGTAACTTGAATCTACTTCAAATTAGTTTTGATATTTTCGTGTTCTTTACAGTAAATATTGTAGACTTAGAAAATATTTTACTAAATATTTTCAGGATATTCTACTACTGTTAATAGAATTTTTTGACTTTACAATAACTAATCATAATTTAGGAAACATTCTATTGATTTTCAACATCTTGCCTTTTGAAGTATTTGAAACTTAACTCGAATTAACTAAGTATCTGGAAGTCTAGGATTGTTGATTGATGTCGTATATCGTTGTTTAGATTTATAATTTAGGTAAATAGACAACCAGGAAAATAAAATAAGATTCTTTTATTGATTATAAGGAAATAAAAATTCATTAACAAGAAAATGATTATTTATTATATAATAAGAAATAATAAATCCGAAAATCATTCTCGAACATAAACATAGTTAACATCAAGCAAGTGATCGACCATTGATCTGAAAATATTATAAATCATTAGGAACAGTCAGCATCAGAAACACAACGCAATTTCTGAAATTATAAGAACCTAAATCAGAAGAACAAAAGAGATAATATTTGTTGTGGCTATTCTTTACTATTCTTTTTTTAATTTTTGGATATTGTTTAGAGGAGGAACATTAGTGCATTATTAAACGCCATTTGTTTGAAACGAGATATAGCCTCTCAAACTTTGGGAGTTTTTGAAATTTGGTCAAAAATGGACTTTTTTTTTGAGAGGTTATATCTCAAAACGAACAAATTGCATCGAATGATATAGAGAAAAATTTGTAGCCCCATCCTCCCTCTATATACCCACCAAAAATGAGAAATGTTATAGTTGTAGTTTTTTTTTAAAATTTTTTTTCGAAAAAGTGGATTCAAAAGGAAAATTTTTTTTAGATAGACTGTCAGTTATGGGCTTATAACATTTTTTTAATAAATCTGGGAACAAAAGTCTGATAGAAGCTTTTGTAGAACATAAAACTTCGTCATGCATTTGAAAAAGGGTCAAATTTCAAAAAAAACTTAAGTTATAGACTGAGAAAAACGCTAGAATTGGACTTTTTTTTACCGGATAAAAAGCTACATACAGCGAAAATTTCAGGAGAATCGGCTGAAAATTACATTTTTTTTTTAAAATGAACTTCCTTAAGTAAAATTTGCCTTTTCAACCCCGGCAGGTAAACCCCAGTTTTCCATGATTTTTAGCCGGGGTCAGTAAAAATGGCCGGGGTTTGCCGGAGCCAGGGCCCCGGTCAGTTCATATATATAATATATATATATATATATATATAATATATATATATATATATATATAATATATATATATATTATATATATATATATATTAGGGATGGAGTGAAGTTTCGGTATATTTTCAGGTATCGGGTATCGGTATCGGTGAAATTTTAGGCATCAGTATCGTATCGGTAAAAATTTCGTTATATGAATGGATAAAGTATTGGTATCGGTAAGTATCGGTATATTTTCAGGTATTGGGTATCGGTGTTACGGGGAGACTAATAATGAAGTTAATGATAGAATAGGGAAAACTAAGGCAGCCACGAACTTCTATACTCCCAGAGATTTTTGAAAATTTGGTTGATACGTTTTCAGGCTTTTCTTACTGAATAGAAGTATATAGGAAATACGAATGTATTAACCGTAACTATATGATATGTTTTAAGACTTGTCTTAAATGAATGTAGGTACGAATGTATTAACCGTAACTATGAATATATTTCCTTTCTAATTTCTCAGTACAACTGAGTGTTGGTTGATTTTTTAATTCTGTATTACAACTATTATGAACATTTATAATGAATTCAAACTAATGGAGGGTAAATTTAAAGGACCAGATCAGTTGAAATATATAATTAACATAAATTGACTTTCACACTTGTTTACCATCATTGGTAATAATTTATCAGAGAATCATAATAAGATTTTATAATAAACATAGATTAATAAATAATACCTCAATAATAATAATAATAATAATAATAATAATAATAATAATAATAATAATAATAATAATAATAATAATAATAATAATAATAATAATGTTAATGATAGTAGTAATACTTGATATTAAAGTATTCACTAATATCAATTCCTAAATATGGGAATGACAATAATACAAATCCTTATTTAATCTAAGAGAAGATTGCTTTTCCTATCATTTATAGTTCATTACATTATATGATACCTATATTGTTTAGGATTCACACTTCCTACTAATAATTAAGTGTTTGGTTTTAGAGTACTTAACTTAACAAATAGAATTGTTAATTTCTTTCCACCAAATCAATATGTACGGTAGACTTTTGATCCATTATCATTAAAGCAGTTTTAAGGACCAAGATTTAAAACCTTAAAATATTAATTATAAATTAATAAATTAATATAGCATTTATATATTACTCATAGATAATATGTTTTTCAAATTTTTTTTTATATTATTTTTAAATATAAATCTATTTACCTTATGAAATATGGAATATTCATAAGGTTTTTCAAATGTTATTCCAACCTTACAAAGGGAGAATAGGAAAGATACTACCACTGTGATAAGAACTATCGCCTCTCCACTTTAGCTTCTTTGAACATATCTAATGAGATAAACTGTAATTTTTAATATATATAAAGAAATATGGTCTGTTTTTGTTTTGTTTTGTTTTTTTTTATTTTTATTTTAATAAACTAATAACCTCACTATACCTTAATTTCCGTCCTTTATTTCCAAGATTTTTGGCTTCTTTACCTGGTAATATCGTTATATTTCAAGATTTAATCCTAAAATTGAGAAAACTTTTATATACATATATGTGTATTTATACACATATATGTATATTTTCATAAATAACATACATATTTATAAATACTTATTTAATACTATCACACTTAAATTTGAACTTAAAACATTTCTTTTGTAGTACCTTGCTAATTTATCATTATTATCACAAATGATTATTTTAACTGAAAGACTTTTTGTTTAACACTTATTTGTACTGTTTGATTAATTGTAATTAACCTTTCTTACATCTTACAATATTTATTGTACATATATATAAGGGATTATCCCTTACATTCCCCCAGGATAAATGTATAAGTTCCCCCTTTAGAATCACTTCCTATAAGTATTTCTCTATACACTCTCAGCATACACTATATTTTCTAGTGATGCTAAATTTATTATAATGTTAGTCTCTACGAGACTGAGTTGTGTGATATTCGTCATCAGCCAGTTGAATTAGTCTGTATAATACCATCAATTCATGTCTTCTAGTATGGTTATTGGGAAGAGCTTGTGCCACTAAATCCCGAATTCCAGCCCGTAACACATAATCAATAGCACTTAATACATCTGGGGGAAATTGATTTTGATGCCCTGGTTCTCTTAACATAGAATGATTTGAATGCCAAAGATTATAGGGAGGAGCAGGTAAAACAGGTGCACCCCACTGTACCGGAATATGGGGAACAACATAAGCATTTAATTGCGGCACAGGTTCCTGATAAAGTGGTACCTGTTCCAGATCTGCCCCTAACAAATGTTGCTCTGGTTCTGGCACATTATTACTTTTCTATAATTACTTCCCGGAGGACATTCAATGTCGGATTATCAACCCCTGGTAAGTTGGGGTAACCAAATTTGGCTCTGAATCGATGCATAAATGCTCGTAGGAAAGCTTGATTTGCATGAAGGCCATCGGGTATAAGGTCCGAATTCATGGTTAATGTTTGTTTCTGCAAGAAAGCCGAATGAGGAAGTAAACCTCTGCTTTGTCTTTGCCGCCTTGACAAGGCATAATATCCATTAAGTGCAAACTCGGATCGTAGACACACCTTCTCTGGCCAATAGTAGTCAATCCGCACTAGACTATTAAATTTTTCAAAAGAATATATAGCATGTTCTCTCATACATCTCGGATTTAATTGAGGGTGATTTTCTAAATGATTTGCATACTTTTTTCCCCAAGATCTGATCAACCTTTTTGCATTAAAGGCATATATATCCTTAATGGCTGGTATCACAAGATAAACTTGACATTGACGGTTAATTGTTTTAGTGTGCTCGACAATATCAGTCATCAGTTGAGGAATATCATCCAATGCAAATCTTTGTGGGCCAAATACGGTAGTTTCTCTTCCTCGGTGATGTATTGTTTGTCGTTTCCAAGCCCGAGGGGTAAGTGCCCATATAATAAGATATCGAACCCGAGGTGTCATTCTTCTATCGACTATGGGTAAGCACTCTTCTATTTGTCTTCCTGATCGACAGTCCGTTACTACATCAAGTCTGTAGGTATCCTTAATGTATTGGCTTCCTCTTTCAAAAACCCCAATTTCAGAGGCTCCTACGACAAGTAAGACATCCATTCTGAAATTAATATATTTTTATAGGAAATACAAAGGCACCACGGCTCAGCATCATTGCTTCCTGAAAAGGTAATGAACTAGAGTTTACTAGTTCCAGAGTTGGATACAGCAATGATACTAACCCGCGAGGTTATCAATAATTATATAATATTTATACCATTAAAACTATCAACAACTATTTAAAACCCCATTCCCGACTCTCGATAATCTACAGAAGGAGAGGTCGTATATATAGTTATAAAATAAAATATAAATAAATACAAACATTGACACATTTCATAATGATGTACATAACAGCAAAAGATAATCATTTCTGTGAAATGTTTAGGTAATAATAAACCTTCATCAAATTTTATGAAACTGTGGAACATCCCCTTTTTATGATGAATGATAATGTGAACAACTTTTGTCACTTTATCTCTACAACTGACAATTCCTTTGCACTCATCACCCCAAACCCTTTTTACGTATATATTTACTATGATTATATTTATACTATGATTATTATATATATTTTTGTTTTTTTATATTCAATTGGAGTACTCATAACAAAAGGCAAAGTATGAACAATACCCCTAGATCTAGTGAATGGCCTGTGAGGTAATACTTCACTGGGTGGCATAACGGGAATCAATCCCCCTCCCTCTGTATCACCATCTCCCAATTTTTCCTGCCCCACAACACGTTCTCCCACGGAGGAACCCGGAGAATGCTCATTTAAGAACCGTTAAGGGGGAACTTTCTACTAGGTTATAATTAGGGAAGTGATATCGTAATAATGTCGGAATATCTGGTTTCACAGTGAATCCCTCAAATCCTGAGGAATGTGAGTGGTATGAGTCCATAGTGGGAAATTTAGAAGAATTCAACTCTTTTTCGGTTGGTGTTATAGACCCAATCGTGTTTTCACCCACTTCGTTAAATTCCATAGATCCAAAAACTGGATCCAGCACTGCGGTGCCGGAGATCTTCTGTAGGATACCATTCTATACTACTACTAGATATTTCTGTTTGTGTAGATATGGATCTGGTGGGAACGGATTTATCTCCACAGGAATCCCCAACCAAGTTCCCGGAATCAAGCGGATTTGTACCAACTTCATAAAACCCCTCACTCTCCGAAACCCCCATTCCCGACTCTCGATAATCTACAGAAGGAGAGGTCGTATATGTGAGGGTTGTACGGGCATTTGAGTCATTGGAAAAGGAAACAGGGGCCGCAATAGTCGGCCGGTTGAAAATACGAGTGGAAATTGGGGACACATCAGGAAAATATTCAGAGATTCTTGCAACAACAGACATACTTTCAACCCCCACTCCACAACCAACTCCTACAAGAGCCCCAGGGGATTGAGCATCTATTTGATGTGTGAACTGATTGAGATTTGCTAACTGACTTAGTAAATTTGGTAATTTGGCAAATATCTCCTCTGGCAATGGGTTGAATTCAAATCCCTCAAAATCATCCTCTGGATCCAATTCTATCAATTCCTCTGTCTTCTCTATATTTTCTTGATCTTTGTCAGAATTCTCTATTTCTCTAAAAGTTAAGTCTTCATCCTCAGGGTTAGATTCTAAAAAAAATCGTTCTTTGATGTGCTGGTTTTTCAAAAGATACCGAGGTATATCAATCCATTTTCGTAAGTGAGAAAAATGGATTTTCTCTTCTTTGGAATATTGGTTTAGTCTGCGGATGGTGTATGTCACCTTATTTTCATTTACTTTAGTCACTAGGTATGGCCCTTCCCATTTAACTTTGAATTTATTGCTGGTGGAATGTCCCCTGGCTATAATCTTTTTCGCAACCTTTTGTCCTATAGTATAAGGTACAAAGTTTAAACTGCCTTTGCTCCAATATTGCGGAAATGTATGAGCTTCGTTTAGATGGGATTTTTGGAGTAAATATTCAGATGGAGACATATTTAATGCACTATGACTTGTATTATTATAAATTAGAATAGATGCTGCTATTTCCTCGTCCCAAGAGTGAGGTTTGTCCAACACCAAACATTTCAGTAATTGTATAATGCTCCGGTTGAAGCGCTCACACAACCCATTACTCGCAGGGTGCAAGGGAGACGTGCGCACATGCTTAATATCAAACTCGGCTAGAACGTCTTGGAAGTCACTAGAAAGAAATTCCCCCCCGTTATCCGTGAGCAATCTCATTGGAACTTTAGGAAGAAAAGGCAACATCCGATGTTTAAATGTATAGGCCACTGTGATACCTTGTTTGTCTCGAATTGGTACCACAGATGCCCATTTGGAAAAATGATCTATAAGAACTATACAATATTTGTGACCACGTATTGTACTTGGAAACTGTAACAGGTCCATTGCCATCAAATCAAAGGGAGAACTTGTCAAAATCTTAATCACAGGAGGGGTTATATTTGAAGAATGTGTTTTGAGTCGCTGGCACACAGGACAACATTTAACTATATCCGAAACAACTTGGTTTACCCGTGGGTGCCAGAAATGTTTATAAACTAAAGAAATTAGTTTATTCCTACCAATATGGGCACAAGAAAAATGTAAGTTCACAACAATATTAATGAGGAAATTAAAGGAAATTATATATAAAAACCTACCACCTTTGGTTTCATAGTATAAAATATCATTTTGAACACTAAGCTGGTTGTGGTGAGATTTAAAAAAAGACGCCCGCTCCCAATTTTCCACAGGAACTGAATGTTTTACATATGCAACCAAAGTCGAAAGAACTCTATCAGAGAGCTGATCCTCTAGTACATCAATTTCATCTATATTTGAATCCGGGACTAGAACTATATTAGGAACAGGATTTATGCAATTTATGTTTACTCTAATTTCATCTGTTTTGTTCCTGGTGGTTCCCAGTGGTTGTAAATAGTTGTAATGAATTCCACCAAGACACTTCAAACAACAAGTCTGTCTATTATAGTTACTTCCATAGATGAGAGGTCTATCATCATTGTAATATATTTTTACTTTGGTTTTAAAAAGATGGCCAAAAGCCTCGATCACCTCTGGGATAGGCATCTGGCCTGCTAATTTCATTAGACGTAATTTCTTTCGTATGTGTTTATCCTGCAACTTATACCTGCCAATGTTTTTCATTAGTTCTTCCATGATTGTAATCCTAAGATCTTGATGACTTGTGCTTAGTCCGTATAAAAACAAAGAGAAACACTTAAAGAGTGAGTCCCCTCCACCTGGAACCTTCTACAATCTCAAATCCTTCTGGTATATAGTCACTATGATCGATTTCGGCTTCTGAGGTTTGATTATCGGGAACTGGTGATCTAGATAAGGCATCCGCAATTACGTTCCTCTTGCCCAGTATATGTCTTATCTCAAAATCGTATTCATGGAGTTCCTCCAATGTACGAGCCAATCTGCCATCTACAAGACTCATATTCTGAAGATAAATAAGTGGCATATGGTCGGTGTAAATAACAAAGTGTACTCCTCTGAGAAAAGCTCTAAGAGATTTCACAGCCCACCGTAATGCTGTCAACTCTTTGTCTATTGTGCTGTAATTTCGCTGGGTTCCGCTAAAGGTTTTGGAAATGTATGCTATCGGGCAGTTTACTCCTCCCTGTATTTGAGAAAGACAAGCTCCTGCACCAATATCTGAAGCATCTACATGCAACTCCATTGGAGACGCTTCCGATCCATAGTCAGGAAAACTTAGTAATGTTGGATTAACTAAAGCTTGTTTTAGTTCCTGAAATGCCAATTGACATTCTGGGGTCCAATTTACATTTTTTCCACCGGTTTGTATTGAAAGGGGCTTAGCTATTTGTGAACAGTTTGGTATGTGTCTTCGGTAGAAATTTACCATACCAAGAAACTGTCTGAGTTGCTTAATTGTAGTTGGTATAGGAAAATCAAGGGCACCTCGCAAATTTTTCTCTAAAGGCAATATACCCCTTGAAGAAATTTTATGTCCCAAGAAATCGACCTCCAATCTACACAGTTTAGTTTTACCAGGATTCAATTTATATCCGTGGGTCTCCAAAGCGATGAGAACTTGTTCTAATGTATTCATGTGGTCTTCAAAGGTCTGACTGAGAATGATTATATCATCCAAATAGACCATAACTTTGCTCCATGGTAATCCGGTAAGAGCCAACATCATACCACGCTGGAAAGTGGCCGGCCCATTTTTCACTCCGAAGGGCATCTTCAAATATTCGTATTGGGCAAAAGGTGTGGAAAAAGCAGTTCTCTCAATGCTTTCTGGATCCATATTAATTTGGTAATATCCTTTTACTAGATCAATAGTTGAAAAATACTTATTTCCATACATATTATAAATCATATCAATGAGATTTGGTAATGGAAAGGAATCCCTTTTTGTAATATCATTGAGTTTACGATAGTCAATACACAATCGTAATGATCCATCTGGTTTGCGTACAGGTACCACTGGGGCCGAGTAAGGGGATTTGCTTGGTTGGATTATATGGTTGGCTAATAATTTTGCACATTCCTCTTCAATTTCTTGGGCCAATGGGCCCTGGAACCGTCGTACAGGAATTCTTACTGGATGGTCAGTTTCTAATTCTATACTGTGAGTGATGTTTTTGGCCAGACCCACATCATGTTCTCCCCTACTTAAAACTTTGGTATGATTGAGTAACGTTTTTATTATAAGTTCCTTTTGGTGTTTTTTTATCGGCAGTTCAGCTATTTGGAATTCTGTGATTATTCGTTCAGTAGTCCAGTCGTCTAAGGTATCCGTAGTATCCAAGTCCACATTGGTGTGACCTATGGTTGCCAATACATCTTTTGCAACTGATTGCAATTGTCCTACACTTGTGTTTTTTCTTAAATATTGTTCTCTATCCGATACGTTTAACACAGCAACCCTGGGAAAAACCTCTCTAAAGTCTATTATTCCTGAGATGGGAACTACAGATGACAACTCGCTTCCAAAAAACTCCCATACTGTCCCAATATCCTCTGAGGGTTCAGTGGATATCTTTACCGGTACCATCTTACAAGTATGTGGTGGGACTACTATAGTATTGATGGTAACACATTTGTAAAAGGGGATATGATTGCTTATGTCTTTGGCTACTATAGTGAGTTTATCTGCATCTCGATGGACTAGTTCTCGGTTGGTGAGGTCTGGTAATAAATTATTTTTCTTGAGAGAGGCGGCTCCAAGGACTAAATGATGAGTCATGTGTTCCATTGGAACCACAAAGAAGGAAGTCACATCCGTAGTAAATCCATTTTCAAATATCATAGGTAACTCTACATAGTGCTCAATTTTAAGTTTGGGACTATGTCCAAAGCCACTGATTGCTTTGATTTCGGTTGAGGGGATTAAGTGCAGATTTGTCAAATGAGGAAGAACAGCAGTGCTGATTAGACTGACACCAGCGCCACTGTCTACCATGCAATCAAAATAACAAGATTTTTTTTTTTCAAAGGTTACATATATGACTAATGGGTCAACATCGGCCTGGCAAAGATTTATTTCCACCACACCTGTATCCATCTTATCGGGACTTTCCTCGGTTATCAAATATTCAGTCCGAAAAGGAGACTTCCTGTTTGTGTGAGTCTTTTTTTGGTTTGTCGTAACCTCTTCCTTGGGGGTCCCCACAGTGTGACTCGGCACTGTAGAGGCCATTAGTTTAAAGGATTATGATTATCTGTACCAAAACAGTCACCTTCATAGTGGGAACCTTCACACCATGAACAATTTTCAATAAACCGTTTTTTTGGAATAGTTCCCACACTTTTATCAGGGGTTTTCTGAGAATTCGTAAAGTCCTGAGTTATGTTATCATAATTTGTAGCCAAAGGTTTAGGTTTCTTCTGACTTATTCCCTCTGTTCCTTCCTGGTGTGTTTTGGAAAGTTGGAGAGACGGGTTGGTAGATTGTCTGTTACGACAATCCATACCTACATGAGGGCCCTTACAAAATGGGCAACTTCTTAAATGAGTAACAGAAATTTGTGGAGGGTTTCCTCGTAACCGGCATTCACTGCGTAAGTGTCCCTTCTTTTTACAATAACTACATATTCCAAGAAATTTATAACAATCTTGCATCACATGTCCATTTATGCCACAATAATCACAGGGGGGACGTGTGGAATTCGGCGAATGATTTCTGTTTTCGGAAGTTTTCCGGATTCCCCCAGGATTGAATCTTCTACCTTCTTGATTTGATTTATTTTCTACTTTTGACCTTCCATTTTTCAAAATATCACTCCAGCTGGGACCCACAGGGTCCACACGAGCTGGAATGACTCTGTCAATGTGTATAAGCTCAATTCCCTCAGATATATGTTCCTCAATATTTTGATTACCTTGATCAGTAAATGGTTTTCTGGATCTGGAAGAACTAAATGAACTATTTTCTCGATCATAACTATCAGCCAGTACAACGAGACGGTCAAAAGACACTTTCGTTCCTGACTCCGTTTCATTTTGAATTATATATTCTCTTAACTTGTTTTCGATTTTTCCAGAAAGACTCAAAAGAAAAGCAGTTCGTAATGAATCGTGATATTTCATATTGATGCCAGGATAGGCCTTGCATGCCAATTGTTCCAGTCGTAAAGCAAACATTCGAACACTTTCTTCTGGCATTCTGCAAGCAGAGTGGTAAGCCTCCAACTTCATCTCATTCTTCCTGCGTTCCTCTTGATGGAACCATTTCAATAATATTCCCTTCACTTCTGAATATGATTGAGTATTTTTTTTTTACTAAATTGTATAGTTTAAGAAAACTACCCTCCAACTGCCTACCCAAAAATCTTAACCACTGATTAGGAGAGTTTGGATAGTTAAACGTGCAATATTGCTCAAAATCAATAAAATATTGTACTAAATCTTGTTCGGCCTCATATTTGTATTTGCCCGGGTCCAGTACCTTTATCTTTTGAGCATTCTGAACTAGTGTGGTTAATAAGACCACAGCCTGCGAAAGAAGGGACAACTGTTGTTGAACAAGATTCTCCTGGGAGTTCTGGGACACAGGAGGAGGGA
>SEYY01016107.1:0-25518 GCA_009176605.1 Armadillidium nasatum
GGCAATAGAAGTAATTAATAAAGAATTCTTAGATGAAAAATTCATAGTAGATGAAACTATTAAAAAAAAAATTAGTTTAAAACCTAATTTTGATCCATCATATAATACTACTAGAGTTTATTTAAATGAAATTCGCACATTAGTGTATGAACTGGAAAGTTATAAATTTAAATTTCTTAGAGGAGCCTGCAGGGCTATTGATTCTGAGCCACATAGTTTTGTCTAAATTGCCTAATGTAGTAGTGAGAGAAATTACTCGTAAGTTAGATACAAATTATCCTGATCTAAATCAGATATTTGAGAATTATAATGAGATCATAAAGAATATAGTGAAGACTTCAAATAATCAGAATAAAAAAGTAGTCAAAATCAAATTAAAACACTTCAGCATGCCCCTCAATTTAAAAATCAATATCAATCAAAAGTGAAATCTAACTTTAAACAATTCAGCCCTTCAGATAATTATCAACTCAAATACAGGAACGATCAAACTCAAAGATCTGATGATACATCAAGACCAAATGAAAAAAATAATTCCTTTGCATCATTACAAAATTTTAAAACCAATGTTAATACTATGCATAAAAGTGATACTACAGGTAGTGGTGATACCGCTGGTTATATTTCAAAAAACTCTTCTAAATTGTGCAAATTTTGTTCTTCTCAAGGCCATGTCATGACAAATTGTAATGTTTATAAAACTTACGATTCAAGAGTAAAGAGATGTAATGAAATCAAACTGTGTAGTAGATGCTCAAGCTCAAAACACTTCTGCAGACCAGTGTCCTGGTTTAAATGATAACCTGTCCTTTAATTGCCAGGTTTGCAGTAGGAAAAATCATATCACTGCATTATGCAATATGCAGCCCCAAGCACTACAAAATAATATGTGCTTAAGCCAAGGAATTAATAAATTATATTTATTACCTACTATAACTTTGAAGGTGGGTAAAGGTCAAAAATCGACATCCATCCGATGCCTTTTAGACTCTGGGTCACAATGTACTTACCTTTCAAAGAAGGTGCTAGATAAACTTGACATATGTATGGAAAATCAACATGGTACAAGTTATAATATTAGAACTTATTTAGGTGTTAGTACTAGCATTTTAAAGGAAATTTCACTTGATGTGCACATTGATAAATTTTGCTTTCCACTACCTCTTTTGATAGATGAGGATCTTCAATTAAAATATGAGGTCAATTTTATGGATACTGCAATCCAAAATTTAAAGAATAAATCTTACAAATTAGCTGATGATGGGTTTAAAGAAATCAACAACTCATTTTTTGAATTGGATGCCTTATTGGGCACAGATTTAATAGAGTATTTCCCTATGCTGGAACTAGTTAAATGCATGAGTGGATCAGCTTTCAAATTGAAGGATGGGTCTATCATCCCATTTGGGAATATTACAAATTTTTATATCATAATCAAGTTAAATTTCCTGAACACTCTTCAGACATACAAAATGAAAATCAAATAAAAACAAATCAAACATTGGTTAATTCTGTTTTAAATCCTGTTCATTCATATTTTAGTCCTCTAAGTCACATTTTAACAGATTCTGAAGTAGAACAGGGTTTAGAAAATATGTTCAAAATAGAATCATTAGGCATTGAAAATATGAATAATAAATCTGAATTTGATCTGATACAGATTGAAAAATTCAGAGAAGGTATAGAATTCAAAGATGGAAAATAAAACATAAATCTTCCTTGGATAGAGGAAAAAGTATCTTTACTGCCTTCTAAACATAACATAGCTCTCTCAGTTCTTAACAGGGTTCATGAAAATTTAAAAAGAAAAAATTTAATTGAAGCCTATAATGATGTGTTTGAGCAACAGTTGGCTGAAGGCATTATTGAAGAATTTAGGGTGTCTCCCTCTGAATATAAGAACTATATTTGGATTCCTCACAGGCCTGTTATCAAAACTGAAGAACAAGTTTCTACGAAAGTCAGGCCTGTATTCAATTGCTCACTTAAGGTATATTCACTCCCATCTATAAATGAAGCAGCATATACTGGGCTGGATCTAATGACTTCCTTATTAGGACATTTATTTAGGTTTAGGTCAAATCAGTTTGTTATGTTATCTGACATAAAGCAGGCCTTCCTTCAGATCAAATTAAAATCTATGGAAGATCGCAATCGCTTCTGTTTCTTCTGGAAAAATAATGGACAATTAAAGGCGTATCGGTATTCAACAATTGTGTTTGGTTTTACTTCCTCCCCATTCATTCTCAACTACATCATCAAACATCATGCTCAGTCATACCCAGATGATGAATGTACTCAAATTTTATCAAATAACTGTTTTGTTGACAACCTGATCTTTAGTGGCAATGACCCTCAATGTTTAAAAGAACTTTATCTTGAATGTAACAAAAGAATGGAAGCTGGTGGGTTCCAGCTTAGAAGTTGGGACTCAAATGATGAGCAATTAAGAAGTGTAATGCAAGAAGATGGTAGAATAATACAGCATCAAGAAGCAGAAGATAAGGTGCTGGGTTATCTTTATAATCCTCATTCAGATAAATTAAAACTGGCAAGTTTTTCAGTGAATGAAAGAGCAGATACTAAAAGATTATTGTTATCATCTGTTTCAAAGATTTTTGATCCCCTCAATCTTTTTTTGCCTGTAACGTTAAAGGGCCGGTTGTTAATCAGGAATTTATGGCAATTGGGTTTAGATTGGGATGAGAAGGTCCCTTCAGATGTTTTATCCTCTTGGTCCCTTCTCTGTTCAGAGTTAAATGAACTCAAAAATGTTGAAATCGAAAGATGTGCTTTTTTACCTTCAACTTCAAATTCTTTGTTCATATTTTGTGATGCATCAACGTCTTGCTATGGTTTTGCTGTTTATAGCATAGGTAAAAGTTCAAATTTAATATTTTCGAAGGTAAAAGTGTCTCCCCTCAAATCAAGGGCTCTGTCCTCTTTAGAATTATTGTCTGTGTTTCTATTTTTTAAATGTATTAAGTCAATATTATCAGAATTTTCTGATGTTCAGTTCAAAAACATAAAAGTTTTTGTAGATGCTCAAATTGTTCTTTCATGGCTATTATCTGGAAGAGAAAAAAATAAAAATGTTTTTGTAAACAACAGACTCAAGGAAATTTCTTTGATCAAAAAACAAGTAGAACAAGAGTTCAAAGTTTCTATTTCCTACGCTTATATCAATACTTCTGAAAATCCTGCAGATTTAATTACCAGAGGTGTTTCAACCTCTACTTTTCTTACTAAGTTGCCATTATGGCTTAAGGGTCCATCCTGGATACTTCAAAATCAGTCGCAGTGGCCGGTTAGTAAACTTAAATGTTTGTCGGAGGCCAATAAGGAAAAGACTTTACAATGTCATTTGTCTGTGGATGTTACACAATCATTGTTACCCTTAGAGGATTATTCCAGTATACATAAACTTTATAGGGTAACTTCTAATATCTTCAAGTTCATTAGTAGGAGTAAAGGGCTTGATGAAAATAGTGATAGAAGAGCCCAACTCTATTGGTTGAAGCAAATGCAGCAGCAATGTTTTTCAAAGGAAATCTCATTCCTAAAGAATCCTAAGAAGGATGAAATTCCATTAATAGTTAATCAACTCAATTTATTTATTGATGATAATGGCATTCTCAGGTCTAGAGGAAGAATAGCGAAAACTCTGCTGTATAACTATGATGTGATAAATCCGGTTCTTCTTGGCAAGAATCATCACCTCACTAAATTGATAATTTGAGATTTTCATGCTAGGTGTCAGCATTTAGGTGTTCAAGCTACCATCAACTTCATCAGATCTCATGGTTTCTGGATTGCCAAGGCCAGACAAGCTGTGAAAAATGTTTTGTCTGAATGTATCATCTGCAAAAAATTTAATAGCATTCCTTTTAAATATCCCAAAATGACAAACCTTCCTCACCATAGGGTGAATTTTGTGCGTCCTTTTGAGCATACAGGTGTTGACTTCACTGGACACCTCTTTGTAGAGGATGATAATAAGGAACTTAGGAAAATGTATTTATTAATTTACACATGCCTTAATATTAGGGCTATTCACATTGATGTTCTCCCAGATATGTCTGCTCAGTCATTCTTACTTTCATTTCAACGGTTCACCAATATATATGGCATACCTTCCAGTTTGTATTCAGATAATGCCAGAACTTTCAAACAAGGAGGAGATATATTGTTAGAATCCTTGTCTTCAGACATGTTCTCTGAGCATATGCGCATGAACAACATCAAACATTATAAGATTCCTCTGTACAGTAGTTGGGTAGGCTCAGTTTGGGAAAGAATGATACGAGTGGTTAAGGGATGTCTATATAAAACTATAGGTAAAGCAACCTTAACTTACTATCAATTGTTAACAACTATTTCAAATATTATTAATGTTGTTAATTCAAGACCTTTGACTTATAGGTCATCAGAAAATGAATTGGAAATCATTTCTCCAAACTCCTTTTTAAAGCCTTATGGCAACTCAAACCTTATATTCAATGAAGTTTCCTTAACTATATGGAAACAGCTTCCCCCTTCACAGCAAGACCTATCCATAACTCTAAGTACTCAAGGAAAAGTATTAGAAACCTTTAAGCAATTATGGTATGAGTCTTATTTATTAAATTTACGCCAAACAAGTAGAAATCTCTACCAGTCAGAGTGGACCAACAGAATAAAGGTAGGAGACATCGTTTTGATTCAGACACCCAATAAGCCAAGACCCTTCTGGCTTTTGGGCAGAGTTTTGGATGTTATCGTTGGTCATGATAATAAGATTAGAAGTGTTTTGGTTAAAAGGGGAGATGGACAAACATGTCATCATTCAATCTGCCATCTGTACCCTTTAGAGCTGTCTATCACTCATTCTGTAACCAGTGGTGAAGCTGACGATCAAATCTGCCATGATTCATCTAATGCAGAGTTTGCAGACAGTCAAGAAAATGAGGCTTCAGATCAAAATGATCCCTCACCTTTAAATTCAGTTCAAGATAATGGTAATAGTGCTGTCCCAGATGTTCAGCCTTCAACTTCAGGTATAAATTTACCTTCTCAGCTTAAATCTCTCAAAACTCAACCTCAGACAATGTCAATCAGAGAAAGACCACTTAGACATGCTGCTGTCAAGTGTCATGAATTCCTTCACAGGAATTTAGCTTATTTGTAGTGTTTTATTAATTTTAGTAATTGCAATGATACTGCTCATTGCAACTTTTCAGTGGGAGGATATAAAAACTGTTTATATGCTTTCACTAATTTATCTGTGTATATATTTTATCTTATTTATCTAGTGTATTATTTTGTCTATATTTTAAGTTCTCATTGATTGGAGTTTGTAGAGTCGTTGGTTTGTTTTTAGTATCGATATGTATCATTTTGTTGTTCAACAAACGGCCGGCTAACACGCTCTCACTTTTTTAAAATTCATGGTAAGGTCTAGACGTCAAAAATGTAAGTTCATTCGCTTGTTTATTACAAGTTCTCAAAATTCGAAGAAATAGGTATGAGTTATATATTTTCCTTTTTTCTAATCTTTCTAACTGTCATATCTATTGCCTTCTACTCAAAAATATAACTGCTTAATGTTCTTAATTATATGGAATTCGTATAAGAAGGAACTTCAAGAGAAAACCATCTTTTTGAAAAAGTTC
This sequence comes from Armadillidium nasatum, assembly GCA_009176605.1. Classification (NCBI taxonomy): domain Eukaryota; kingdom Metazoa; phylum Arthropoda; class Malacostraca; order Isopoda; family Armadillidiidae; genus Armadillidium; species Armadillidium nasatum. The sequence goes on from SEYY01016107.1 coordinate 5,652, forward strand.
AATAGTAAGTCTTCTCTCCTTTTTTAATTGTAAAATTAACTACGACCCTTCTCTTTCAGGTCTCTTAGTAAAAGCTCAAACCCATAGCTTTTATATTAGTAAAGACTATGTTCTATGTAGTAAACATTTGTGCATTCTCATTCTGTCGATTGTATCTCGTGTATTCTTGTACCACGAACTGTACTGTGTCATACATGTAAATAAAGGCCTAGATAAGAACTGCTGTTTGTCTCTGTGTCCTGCCCTATGGAACATTTATATTTATATTTCCGCCATCATGACAAATAATATAACAACAATATATATATATATATATATATATATATATATATATATATATATATATATATATATATATATATATATATATATATATATATATATATATATATATATATATATATATATATATATATATATATATATATATATATATATATATATATATATATAATCAGAGGCCTCGACCACCTTAGTATAGTCACTTTTCAGTAGGTATCATTTTTGAAAATTGTATAGTAAATGATCGTGATATACATTATTAATGCATTATAATTGCATGTAATATTGCATTTCAAATTATTTTTACATTAAGTTTACAAACTTATTTGTTGGAATGAAGGCCATGCAAGGAAATTTAAAAGGATATTTCTCCACCCCGACCTCCCAATTCCCAGATGAAGCTATAGCGATCTTCTGTTAAACAACCCCCGCATTTAAGCCTTTTTCATTAATTTTTTTTTTAATTTGTTTATTATTTACCGTAAAAATCAAGAAATAAATGGAACTGAGCTGTTTGTATACTGTAGTTATTTAATGTAGATATGTTGTTGCTCTGCCAAGAATAAACCTAATTCTTTTACATTTAGCCCACAAATTAATAAAAAGAAATTAATAAAGAACTCATCATTGAAAATATTTTTTTCAAATAGTTAAAATAAAGGGGGGATTTTTGCTGATTTAGGTTATTTCCAAGATATTTAACTTGGACGCTCAGCTTATTACGTGTAAGCTCATAAAAAAATTTTAAAGTAGTAAATTACGTAAATTCTAGCCTAGTAGGAATATAACTTCAATCCAAACAAGCAAGAAACTCTCAAACAAGGCTCAGTTAAACAGTAAAAATTCAAGTAAAATATAATAAAAGTTAAAGTAATGCGCTAACTCAACCCGAGCATAATCAAATGTCAATATAATTCAAAATAGCAAAACAAAATATCAGGTTGAGTTGGTCTAGTTGGGACCTATCTCTCTTACAAAGCTTTAAAGATTCCTACCCTAAGGATTAAAGAATATGGTTGCAAGTAATTTAAAAGGTTAAAGTGATAATACTCATCTCTCCGAAGACTCTTCAGGCGTTGATAAGTATGTTAGTTAAAATATGCTAAATCATAATTGTAAAAAAGCGACTTACAATATCAACGGTAAAAAGGCAAGTGTTAGTATCTTCGCTTTCTGTACATAAAACATTCAAAAAACATGTAAAATGTTGCAGTTCTATAAAAGATTTTTTAAGTTTAGGGTGTATTTCGATATTTTGTGAACACCATAGATAGTTTTATTTCCTAAGAATCAACATATAAGGATTTTCTAATAACCTCCCAACAATAAGAATTTAAATTTCAAATTTAATTTAAATTTAAATTAAGCAAGAATCAAAATTTTATATCAATAAAGTTAAAATTAATCCAGCATTATCATGATATTTTCTACCATGCAAAGCCTCCAAAGTTTAATTTAAATAAAATCTTAACAAAACGAAAAAAAAACTACAAAAACCTTACAATTAAATACTACAAACTACTTAAAATTTAAAGAAAAAGCCTTTCATAATCATCCAGTCTCTCCTTCAGGAATTATAAGATATATTATAAGCATTTGCTTAAGATGTGTTTCTCTCAACAAAATTATTTAAAACAACATTATTTATAAAAAAAAATTATTTAAAACAACAAAATCAAAATGAGGAAACTTAGAAACTCTACAATGATGGTGGAAAGTGTGTTCATAGCACAGAAAATTAAAATGTTCAAAAAATGATTATAAAGGCTTGGCACTATATTAAATTTTCAAAAAATCAATTTCAATTTTAAAATAGACACTAGCCTGCACCATATCATACAAAGCAAAGTACACTTGTATTGAATAATATCCACTACTTTAGCAAACCAAGATTTAAAAATATAAAAAGTCGCTTGGATAAATTCATTAAGTGCAGAAAATTTTGCTGGCAAAATTTCAATGTAATAAAGCAAGAGGAGAGGACCAGTCTCCCAATAAAATTTTAATCTACTAGGTAATTTTCTAGTATAAAAAAATGGCAATATCCCAAACGGGCAATATATTTAGATCAATTTTAAAGCAAACCACATTAATAAATTTTTCAATTTTGAAAGAAAATAAATGCTGCAACACATTTACCTTCATTAGGTACTTTAATTCAACAAAATCTAAAGTCACGCAAATCAAGCAATGAATTAATACTATGTCCCAGTTTTAAATTATCAAAGCTTATTTTTGAACCAAATACTTCAAATTTAATATCAAAAGCACCAAGAAAGCAATATTTTTCCTTTTGAGAAACTAAATCAGGTACATCATAGCAAGCATTATACAGAGAACTCAAATTTATATGAGACTTTGCAATTTTAGGGCTAGTATAACAGCTGTGCTCAGATATATTATCTAAAGGCATTAGTACAGGTACTTTATAATCATTATTATCAAATTTAAAGTTAAAACGACTATCAATACCACTATCGTCAATTTCACTTATCAATTATAAGATATATTATAAGCATTTGCTTAAGATGTGTTTCTCTCAACAATATAGTATTTAATATAACAAAATCAAAATCATGGTGTTTACCAACAAATTTAAATTAAGCATAGGCCTGTTCACTAACGTAAGTACTGGCGCTTGCATGAAAATCAGTAAAAGGGTTAACATATTTACAGAAAAAAAACAAAGAATTTCTATTATTAATTTGGAGAATGAAACTTCAAAGTTATTTTGAGAAGAAAAAATGGAAGGATTTGATACTCAATTATTTTTTTTTTCTTTACTTAAAAAAGATGTACGAAAAAAACGTTATGAAAAAGTATTAACTTTATGCATTGCTAAAAGTAAAGAAAAAAATAAAACAAAAATATATAGGGGCAATATTGGGGAGTATTCTTCTACTTCTACAGCTGAGATTTCTTCCTTTTCTGTATATTCTACAATCTAAAATGGTTGAGCCAGGTCTGAAAGAAATATTATAGACTAGTTTTTTGCCTTGACTCATAAAATAAGTCTTGATTTAATAACCCAATTTTAAAATATATTGTTAATTAAATTGTAGAAAAATATATATAATTTGTGTTCCCTTTCTTTTTTACTCATATATTACAAACAGAATATAAAAGGGTAAATTCTTCTAGTTTCATCAGCTAAAAAACTAGATTAATTTATTACTAACCCTTTTGTTGTGAGCATTGTAGATTCAAAATTTTTTGCTGTTGCGGTTTTGGCCTCTGGTTCTGTGTTTTTTCAGGAGCCTTTTTGCTCAATAATAAAATTTAAAAAAATTAGAAAAAAAGTATAAAATCCTTTTTTTTCAGTAGCCACTATTGTTTATCTTTTAATCTTTTAGAATTAATATAAAAATGCCAAATTATGGCAGAGCATAAGACATGGGGGTCTTTGCTCCACAGATATAATATGTGGTCTGAGCTAGAAAACCCCAAAAAAAAATTTCAGAAACAAAAACCACACCTTCTTTTATGCTTTTGTAAGCAGTTAGTTTTTTGGGAGTGGTTGGAAACATTGTTCAAAATATTTTTTGAGTAATGCAAAAGGGACAAGGTGGCCAAAAAGTTTTAGCTACATTTTTTATTTTTTAATTCAAATATTAATTATTAATTCAAATATTCAAATATATATTCAAATTTTATTTTAAAAAAATATTATAGTGTAATTACAATGGCCAACAAAATATAAAAATATAAATTTATATGCATTGTAGCCCAGAGCTCTCCACGCTTTTCACCCACTGTGATTTCTATACTGTGGTTTTGTAGCGCAGTTTTCCATTCGCTCAGGTAGAAAGCATTATAGCTTTTCGAACCTAGTGCAACGTTTTTTGTATGGTGCTTGTTCAACCTTTTTATCATTATTCATCGAATGCCAGTGACCATTGTATGATAATTCGACATCTTTATTATCAACTACAATCTCCAGTGGCGTTATTTACAGGTATGCAACGTTTATAATAGCCTAAATTTTTCTATTTATGTTATTCGTGTTTTTACTAGGCCTCAGTACGATATAGGCCTCAGTTTACATTTTTTCTTCTATTCTATGTACCCTATTCCTTTTTCTACAGTGCTCTTTCGTCGCAAATCTCTTCCACCAAAGCTACAGTGATCGTGCATTGCATTAACTTTCTCAGCTTTACGGAACCTACTTTTGCTAGCACCAACTAATTTAGCAGCTCCCACTAGGTAAGAGTTGGGATGAAGGAATACTTTTATAATGGCTATTATTATTATATTATTATTATTATTATTATTATTATTATTATTATTATTATTATTATTATTATTATTATTATATATATATATATATATATATATATATATATATATATATATATATATATATATATATATATATATATATATATATATATATATATATATATATATATATATATATATATATATATATATATATTATTTATTATTTTTTTTTTTTATTATTTAATTATTATTATATTATTTATATATATATATATATATATATATATATATATATATATATATATATATATATATATATATATATATATATATATATATATATATATATATATATATATATATGTCTCTATGCATTTACCATTGGTAATCATTTATTTGCATTTATTGTCTATCTCCTGCTAATGATCATGATGCACATATTTGCATTGCTGCGGGGCAGTGTCAGGTGTGTGGATCATGGCATTACTGGGAGATATCACTAGTTGTTATTATTTTATAATTTCAGCTAGGGTTCTTGCCCTTCTTGTTCCTATTCTGGTTTTGTTCTACTGTGTAGACACCAAATCATTTTATTTTGTCAATAAAAAGAAAAACCCAAGCCTTCGTTATTACACCCTCAAATCTCAACCGTCTTATAACCACAACCAAAGATTGGTGCCAACTATAGATTGATGACTTCTGGAGTGAAGATTTGGCACACAGTGGGACCCGGAACACGCAAGTTTGGAACCCTCCTAGTGGAACAACATCTGCATTATTTTTAATTTATTTACTATATTACTTTTCAAATCTTTTATTTTTATTATCATATACGTATTTTTATTTATTATTATTCATAACCATTTTTAATAATTAATATATTTTATTCTATATTTTTTTTTCTAATATATATATATATATACAGTGGCGGCTCGTCATTATGGGCTCCAGGGCTGCAGCCCCTCCAAATTAAAAATACCAGGCGTAGGATGTTGATATAAATATGAAACTTTTGTCAGGGAAAAGTGATTTAAATTCATTTTTTTAACAACTTAATACACAAAAAGTATAGATCATGAAAGAAAATAAGAAGTAAATGCATTTTGCAACTGCAAATTTTTGGGTACGATATTATTTTTCAAGCATTGCCATTATATAAAATATGGGCTGTAAAATTTCAGTCCTAATTTAGGCCAACTTTATCACTTCTTAAATAATAAGACAGATATGGTAACTTACGAAAAAAACAATGCAAAATTGCAATAGCAGTTTTTATCAAGTATCTAGTTTGTCTTTCTGTCCTTTTAAGTACAGATCAAAATGAATATAAACAGACTAAGACAGTTGTTTAAAGTCTCATGTCGAGGGAGGTTGTTTTTTTAATTGTGGAAGAAAAATTACAGGATTTATGTTTTTTTTTTCTTGTTCGATATATATATATATATATATATATATATATATATATATATATATATATATATATATATATATATATATATATATATATATATATATATATATATATATATATATATATATATATATAATAGCATTATGCCAGACTGCACTTCTACATACTTAAATATTACAAAAACTACTAAACGTACATTAAAAAGGATAACATTTTTGTAATCCTTGCAGAATTTTAAGTAAGAATAATTGGGAATAGAAAAAAATCTTATAATAATTTTAATACGTACGTAATAATTGGTTTTTAATGCTGAAAGACGTACGTTTGGCAGCGTCTGTTTTTGTGAGATAAATTTTTCCAATTTTGAAGGAAGATAAATTTAGCGATTGAGTAAGAATAGTGTAAAAAAATGTGAAATTTATATAATTTGGTGTAATATGACAGTATGCTTTTAAAACATTATTTATATGAAAGCAATTACAACTCCGATGACGACGTCTGAAGCAGAGAGATGTTTCTCGACTTTGAGGAGAATAAAAACTTTTAAATGTAGTACCATGTGCAACGAGAGATTGAATGTATTAACGATGCTTTCAATAGAGAGCGAAATGGTCTGTAAAATACCAGATTTCAATGAAAATATCTCGCCTAGTGAAAAGTCCCTTCAATATTTCACCGACCACAACTTGGGCGTAGCGTCAACATGGACCAGGTTCTATCCTGAATATAAACCGCAGTGCAAATTTTATAATTTGGATAACCACTATGATAAACCGTGGAATCATTATTTATAATTTTCATAACTGCTAATGATGTTATAATTTCTAGGAATTATAAAATTTGCACTGCGGTTTATATTCAGGATAGAACCTGGTCCATGTTGACGCTACGCCCAAGTTGTGGTCGGTGAAATATTGAAGGGACTTTTCACTAGGCGAGATATGTCAGTAGAAGTTCTGGATTATTTCATTTTGAACCATCGGTGGAGTAGTGGTCAACACAACGGACTTCCATCTTTTGGACCCGGGTTCGATTCCTCGAAATTATAACATCATTAGCAGTTATGAAAATTATAAATATTGATTCCGCGGTTTATCATAGTGGTTATTCAAATTATAAAATTTGCACTGCGGTTTATATTCAGGATAGAACCTGGTCCATGTTGACGCTACGCCCAAGTTGTGGTCGGTGAAATATTGAAGGGACTTTTCACTAGGCGAGATATGTCAGTAGAAGTTCTGGATTATTTCATTTTGAACCATCGGTGGAGTAGTGGTCAACACAACGGACTTCCATCTTTTGGACCCGGGTTCGATTCCTCGAAATTATAACATCATTAGCAGTTATGAAAATTATAAATAATGATTCCACGGTTTATCATAGTGGTTATCCAAATTATATATATATAATATATATATATATATATATATATATATATATATATATATATATATATATATATATATATATATATATATATATATATATATATATATATATATATATATATATATATATATATATATATATATATATATATGTATGTATATGTCTCTATACATTTACCATTGGTAATCATTTATTTGCATTTATTGTCTATCTCCTGCTAATGATCATGATGCACATATTTGCATTGCTGCGGGGCAGTGTCAGGTGTGTGGATCATGACATTACTGGGAAATATCACTAGTTGTTATTATTTTATAATTTCAGCTAGGGTTCTTGCCCTTCTTGTTCCTATTCTGGTTTTGTTCTACTGTGTAGACACCAAATCATTTTATTTTGTCAATAAAAAGAAAAACCCAAGCCTTCGTTATTACACCCTCAAATCTCAACCGTCTGATAACCACAACCAAAGATTGGTGCCAACTATAACATATATTTTTAATATAAAAAAAACTAAAGAAAAAAAATATTTTTAACCCTCTTTGTTTCTTTTTTTTCTTTTTTTTATAAAGCATATTCTTTGCTTGCAATACAGTGGCTGCCGGATTTGGCAAAATTTTCTGCAATAGTGGCAATTTTTTCTTCAATATCAATTATAAACTCTAAGGCTTACTTCCATAAAAATTTTCTAAAGATTCAAATTTTACTATGTTAGATAGTATAGTTTTGTTTACTCTTTCATATAATCTAATGCTATCTTTAATTTCTTTTAATTTCTCTAAAATAAGTGAATAACAGAGACTAGTTTTAGTTTTTGTAAAAATAACCTCAATATACCGTTTTATATCTTCTCTTTCAAAAAGAAGAAAGCGATTTAACAATCGGCATTCATAAATTCCGCCATTTTAAAATTAATAAGCAATTTAATTTGTTAAACAGTAAAATTCAAAATTAATAAGCAATTTAATATGTTAAACAATAAAATTTAAAATTAATAAACAATTTAATTTGTTAAACAGTAAAATTTAAAATTAATAAGTCTTCATCCAAGTTACAGTAAATCCCAAGTAATAAAGGAAACTGAATTAAGCAAAAGGTGAGTAAAATTATAATCATAATAGGCTAATCAAATAGACTTCGGATCTATCTCTGCATTTAGATTGTCACAAGCAAGTATTTTAATATCTTAGAAAAGTGTTGGGAATTTCTTTGTCACTGAAACCCTAGAAAGCGCTTAATGCAGATTTGTTGCTGCTCTGCCAAAAATAAACCGAATTCTATTACATTTAGCCTACAAATTAAGAAAAAGAAATTAATAAAGAACTCACCATTGAAAATATTCATCAGATAGTTAAAATAAAAGCGGGATTTTTGCAGAGTAAGGTTATTTTTAAGATATTAAACTTGGACGTTCAGCTTATAACGTGTAAGCTCATAAATAAATTTTAAAGTAGTAAATTACGTAAATTCTAGCCTAGTAGGAATATGACTTAAACTCAAACTAGCAAGAAACTCTCAAACTCTGCTTAAAAAAAAAAGGCCCAGTTAAACAGTAAAAAGTCAAGTCAAATATAATAAAAGTTAAAGTAATGCGCTAACTCAACCCTAGCATAATCAAAAAAGTCAATATAATTCAAAATAGCAAAACAGAATTTCAAGTAAAGTTGGTCTAGTTGGGACCTAACTCTCTTACTAAGCTTTAAAGATTCCTACCCTAAGGATTAAAGTATATATATATATATATATATATATATATATATATATATATATATATATATATATATATATATATATATATATATATATATATATATATATATATATATATATATATATATATATATACCATATGGCTACAAGTAATTTAAAAGGTTAAAAGCGATAATACTCATCTCTCCGAAGATCTTCAGGCGTTGACGAGTATGTTACTTAATATATGTTAAATCATAATTGTAAAAAGCGACTTACAATATCAACGGGTAAATAGGCAAGTGTTAGCCTCCTCGCTTCCTGTTTATAAAACGAGTTAAAAAGCATGAAAATGTTACAGTTACATTAAGTTTAGGGTGTATTTTGGTATTTTGTGAAAACCATAGATAATTTTATCTACTAAGAAGCAACATATAAGGATTTTCTAATATATATATATATATATATATATATATATATATATATATATATATATATATATATATATATATATATATATATATATATATATATATATATATATATATATATATATATATATATATATATATATATATCTCACCACTGGTGGGCAAAGGTCAATGACCTACCAAAATCTCCACCAGAGTTAGGGGGAAAGACGGAAACCTGGTTAAATTAAAAGCTGATGGGATCTGATACACGACGTTTGATGGTGTGTAATTCATAGGGAGTTGGGAAAGTAGATGAAGGGAGTGTGTTCCAGACTCTACCAGTAGAGTACATGTAGGATTGATAATAGCTGTTAAGTCTGGGTTCAGAGAGTTGGATAGTGAAAGGATGAGACTGTGTAGAAAGACGAGTCGCACGAGCCCTTCTCAATGGAAGAGGTATGCGACGTGAGATTTCAGAAGAGCAGTGTTCATTGTAATAGCGATAATATAGAGAGAGTGAGGAAACAATTCGACGGACAGAAAGTGACTGGAGAGAATTAGTGTGAGCAGGAGAGTTGATTAAACGAAAAGCCCTAGACTCCACCTTCTCAAAGATAGCTGAATGAGTGGAACCACCGCAGATGTGTGACTCATACTCCATACATTGGCGAACAACACCCCTATACAGAGGTGTGAAGAAATAAAGAAGGCGCCTCAGAACACCTAATTTCTTAGAAGCTTGTTTAGAAAGAGACGTAATGTGATGTTTCCAAGAAAGATCACGAGAAAAAGAAACACCAAGAATATTTAGTGAGATATGAAGGTTTGAGTTGTATGTTTTCGAAGAAGAAATCATAGTTGTGTGGAATATTGTATAGAGTAGAGAGAGGGAAGAATTAAGTTCTTGTGGCATTGAAAACAACCATGTTCTCTCTCCCCAATTTGAAATGGGAGATAGATCAGAGGTCAGCTGCTCAAAGGCTACCTTTCTTGCGTCTATTAACTGTCGTTGAGAAGGGCTCCTTTCAAATTGAGAAGAGTAATAAAGGGTGGAGCCATCAGTATAGGTGTGGATAGGAGATGAAGTAAAAGATAGAAGGTCATTAATGAAAAGCAGAAAAAGTATTGGGGATAGGACAGATCCTTGAGGAACACCCTTATTAATAGATTTAAAAGAAGAACGATGGCCGTCTATAACAGCTGCTATAGAACGACCGGAAAGGAAAACAGAGAGAAGGTCACAGAGAGAAGTATTGATTCCGAAAGAAGGAAGTCTGGAAATCAAAGCTTTGTGTCAGACTGTTTCTATGTCTAGGGCAACAGCAAAAGATTCACCGAAATGCCGAAGCGTGGAGGACCAAGAGTCAGAACAAAGAGAAAGATCACCAGTAGGTCGTTTCTTTCGAAAGCTATGCTGGTGATAAGAGATAAGATTAGAGGAATTGAGATGTTTCCAAATCCTCCTGTTAAGGGTAGATTCGAAAACTTTAAAAAGAACGGAGGTCAAAGAAATGGGACGGTAGTTAGAGGGTTGAGAGGGATCCCCCTTCTTCGGCACAAGCTGAATGAGCTCATGTTTCCAGCAAAAAGGTAAGGTTGAAGTAGAAAGACATAGATGAAATAGTTTACCAAGGCAGAATGCAAGCTCGGAAGCACAAGTTTTGAGAATCACAGAAGGGATACCATCAGGACGGTACGCCTTCTTAGTGTTAAGCTCAAGCTCATAACAGAGAGCAGAAATGACGTCTTTAGAAGAAGAAATTCTAATTTTAGGCATAAATGAGTTGGAGGGAGTTGAAGGAGTAGGAACATCTCCGGAATCGTGAAAGGTGTTGAATTAGAAGCAAAAGTTTGAGCGAAGAGTTCAGCTTTAGATTAAGGTAAAACGGCATTTGAACCGTCAGAAGATACTAGAGGAGAGAAAGAGATATAAGCAAAGTTAGAGTTAACATCTTTTGCAAAATGGCAGAAAGGGCAAAAGGAAGAGGAACTAGTAAGATTATTGCATTTTCGGCGGAGAAAAGAGTTTTTGGTATCTCGAAGAATAGATTTTGCACGATTCCGGGATGAAATATAAGTTGCATGAGATTCTGGAGTTTGAAGGCGACAGTAATCCCTGAAGGTAGCATCTCTGCTACGGATAGGACGAGAACAAGCAGAGTTAAACCTAGATTTGTTAGGTTTAGTAGAAGGGATAGAATATGGAATGTACGCCTCCATGCAAGAGAGAATCACCTCGGTTATGCCCTCTGTACACTTCGAGGGACCCCTCTCACGGAAACAGTAAAAATTCCATGGAAAACCAGTGAAGTACAACCGCAAGTCTGACCAGTTAGTGGCACCAAAATGCCAGAATCGTCTCCTCTCCGAAGGCGGGGGTCGTTCTTGCGGAAAACTTAAAGAGACAGGACAAGATACAGAGATAAGAAGGTGATCGGATGAACCCAGAGGAAGAAATAGTTTAACAGAGTAAGTAGAAGGAAAAGATCAAGTATGTTTTGTTCATCTCCAAGACGGTCAGGGATACGGGTAGGGAGATGCACCAACTAGCTGCTCAAGGTTATTCTGGATAGAAAATTGGTAGGCGAATTCACCAGCTGGATCATGAGAACTAGATGAAAGCCATTGGCGGTGGTGAACATGAAATCACCTAATATGATGATTTCGGAGAAAGGAGAAGAAGAAAGAATGTGTTCTATTCTGGAGTTAAGATAGTCGAAGTATTTTGGATAGTCAGTAAAGTTTGGAGATAAGTAGACAGAACAGATTGTTATTATATTTTTGGTCATAATGGTGGAAATATAAATATAAATATTACATAGGGGAGGACACAGAGGCAAAGAGCAGTTCTTATCTAGGCCTTTATTTACATGTATAACACAGCATAAGTCGTGGTACAATAAACTAGATACAATCGACAGAATGAGAGTGCACAATGTTTATCACATATAACATAGTCTTTACTAAATCATAACAAAGAGTATTTTCATACGGTATCAACAATATATATACTTTAGGTTAATTCTAACACAGATAAATTTTGTTGTAGAGTTGCAAGAAAGTTTAAGCTATAAAGTAGAGAATTCAGAAGACTCCAAATTAGAGACACGAGAACAGACAACATTGTAAAACTGAGGAAAGAGATAGTAGGAGGAAACAGAGTAGGGCTTGCTGTCAGATCACCAAAACACCTGAGTTTCGGTTAAGAATAAGAGATGAGGTCTAGAGGAAGAGAGGTGGTGTTCGACAAAATGGAAATTAGTAATGCCTCTACCTTTCTTTCATGATCTGACCTAACCTCCCGTCCTCTCCTGAGTCAAACAAAATGTCGCCATTATCCAACATGCAAGCACATGAAAAATGACACAAATTTTGCTTAAATTTTTTTATGAAGGAGCAGAAAATAAAAATTTCTATAAGTAAAAAAAAAAAAAAAAAAAAAAAAAAAATATCGTTGTTTCGATACTGAGGATAAAATATCGATATATTGGCTTTTAAAATATCATCGAATTTTTTCGATATTATTGTTAGAAATGGAAAATATCATTGGAAAATATCAATATCGATATATGTCGATACTCTTTCGGCATCCCTAGTAGAGACGAGAGATACTTGAAGTAAGGGAAAGGATTTTGGGTAGATATTAAAAAGCTAGAGTTATTAGTAGCTGTTATGAAAAGTATATCAAAGTTAAAATATATTTTAACTTTGGGGGGAGAGCATCACGGGCTCTCATTTCTTATGGACTTGGTTCACTTGCTCTGAACTCGTGATGACCAGTAAGGACAGTTTTTGTCTTTCTGGAAGGACTTCATAACCCTGCGTCGGTGAGGTCCGCTATCAAAAAGAAATTTTTTTTTTTTTTTTTTACTTTGGGTTTATCAGAGAATGAGTGTTGCACGAAAAATGCATTCAAGTTTTCACTGTTCAGAGAGTGAAAACAAGTGGTGGAAAGTTCATGGTGTTGGGAAATATTGCTTTTGTGATCAAAGGACTGGAATGGAAAAGTCGGGTTTTATGAGTTAGTGAAGAATTAGGAAATGTATTTCAGAAAATATCAGGTTTTTGAATCCAGTAAATTTTTCGGTAATAATTCGATCTGGCATGATACCTCCATTTTTCACTATATTGAAGATATGAAGTTAAAATATGTTTAAATGCATTCTACACATACCTGTACTTATACTTTATGGAAGAGTAATATCAATACATAATTAAAAGAAAACCCCCAAAAATTAATATAAAAAAAAAATTTATGCTGTGAAAATGAGATGAAATCAACTGTCTAAAACTGTACAATTCTTTCTTTTCAAATTTATACAAATGTCAGTTTAATATTTAAAAAAGAAAATTGAATTAAAGGGCGAAGTAAACAGAAAAAAACAAAAAAATAAATAAATCAAACACGTTTTCTTTCATATAAAAATTAAAAAGAATTAAGTGTTGTTTTCATATTTATTGCATAACTCAACGTCATATAAACTAGATGAAGCAGTGATCAGCCTTAGACTAACTATGTAATGATTGGCCTTCTCCATAGCCTACTAGTTGTGTTTGTCTAATTTCCAGTGTGTATAGGTACATGCAGGTGTGTGTTTTGTGTTTTTGTGTGTGATATTGTGTATATGTTTGTAAAATTATTATGTAAATAAAAAACTTCCTGATCATATTTTTGTCCTTGAAGTGTTTGCTTTTTCCATTGTTGTTTTTTGAGTTCATCTTGAGTGAGTTTCTTGGTAAATTAAATAAGATACACAGTTCTTCAGTGAGTATTTCTTTTAAAATTTTCCCAACTTCAGAGGGATTATCATTAATTTTTTTGATTATTTTGCCCAGCAGCGTGGTGAGTCATTCTTGAAGATGAAGAAGAGCAACAATTTAAAAACTGTGACAGGGTTGGAAAAGCCCACTGCCTGGGTAACCCGGGTAAAATCCACTGGGCTGGGTTTTTGGGAACCAAAAACCCACTTTGCTGTGAAGCGGGTTTTTTAATAACAAAAATAAGTGATTTCTGTCTCTTGAAGTCTTTAAGCACACAAAGGGAAAGATAAATAAAATCTACAAACTTATTTTTATGCAGTTTAATGCTTTAATACTTTAATTACTAAGTAGGCTACCTGAGTTTAAGAATAAAGACTAATTTAGTATCTAACACAATATGAGAATTACAATTCACCAATCATGTTCATCCTTGAATTTCAACATTCTGTAACATTTAACTAATTTTTCTGCCTTTTCATTTCCTAATTTGTTTCTCAATTTGTTATGTACAAGGCCAAAAGTTGAGAACAATCTCTCCACACCCGCAGAGCTTGCAGGCAGAGAATGCAGAGTGATAGCAATTGGGAAAAATTTTGGTGAAAATTTTCCATATTTTGTGGCCCTTTTGTGAACCACCTGCCACCATTTTGCAGCACTCATGCCACTGGTAAAGTTCTCCATCAGCATGTAATGTGGGAAAATTTCAGAGTCTTCAATTTGAAATTTCAAAAACTGAACAACGTAATCCACATTTCTCTCCTGCAACTATTCAAAAACAGTTTCTTCCTGTTGGGCAGATAGTTTTGAACCTGTAAAATGTAAAAGAAAAATTATGACCTTCAGACATTGTATATTGTTGTTATCTTCTCTACTTCCAATTCTCATTAAAGAAAAATTGATGTAGAAAAAATTTGATGTGAACCCAAATCTTATTAGGCTATTTGATTTTGATTTGATAGCTTTACCCTTTACCACACAGTAGACTATAAATTTAAAAATAAAAAGTAAAAGTTGAAATGTGGGATGGCCGGATTGTGGATGACTTTATAATGCTTTCCTCACCTTGATATTTGGGATGTGTAGCATAAGCTACTAATTGAAATGGTGTGATCCAGTCATCAAATCTTGCTTGAATGAGAGGTTTGTATGGTTGTAGTACTGGGTCTTCAAGAACCTCAAACCATATTTGGACTGCATCTCCCAGTGAGCAAGAATCAGACTGCATCTGCAACAAGAAATATTGAATATTTACAATTTATTTTATATTTACAATGCAATATCTATTAGACATTTTAGCTATGGTTCGCAAATAGTTCAAATGGAGTGTGATGCATCATGTATTATTATTCAATGCTCTTGTGTGTCTCAAATAGAGGAGAGCTAATATAAAAGTCAAATAGACTTTTATATATTAACTTTATTACCAGGTTATCTTACCCTATCTAAAGCTGAGGCCACAATGTTAAGTTGGTTTGCAAAGCTAAAGTGGAGATAGGCAAGTTAGTTAATGCTGGGGTCTTCTTCACATTCACCATGGGGTTTTCCAATATCTGTTCTGCCAAAACCTTCAGGTGGACTCCGCATTATAACTGACCTGAGGTTTCTTAACAACAGAGCAGTTTGTGATAATTTTAGTCTGACAAATTTAGGGGACATTTCGAATATACTTTCTGGTGCTGAAGTGTTTTCTGTCCTTGATCTCAAGAAGGCCTTCTATAATTTGAAAGTTCACCCCGATTGTAGAAAGTTCTTAACAATTAATACTCCATATGGTAGTTTTTCTTATAACAGTATAGTTGAAGGTTTTCATTCTATTACCACAAGTTTCACTAAATATATCTCTGGGTCATTCCATGTCATTTCAGCCACCTAAAACACTCACCCCCTTCAATTTTCATTATAACTTCTGAAGTTTTAGGTAATCATACCAAACTAAGATTTCCAAAATATTAGGGCTCTATGACCTTTGGTTTCCGAAATACAAGGTCACAAAGTTCGCAAAATTGGACTTTTTTTTTTTTTTTTTATTTACCTCTATTTTTAAAAATCTTGTAACTCAGAAACTACTCATGATAAAGCAGTGTTTTTAGTATTATTTTAAAGGACTTGAATAGATCTTTCCAATGAGTTATGTTAAAAACTTCAAATGTGAAAAATGGGAACTTGACCTTGACCTTTGACCTTTTGTAAAAAAAATATATATTCTCCAAATTTTTTAAAACTTGGCAGATAATACCTCAGGGTATTGGTGAATAATTACACAAAATATTATGAGTGGCCAGCAAAAACTTGATTTTTAACAAATAAATATAAATCAGAATATTTGATGCAATTTCATAAATATTTTGAAAAAATAAAATTACCATCACATTCAGATTTCAAAGGTTAAGTAGTAGCCTTTTTTTTTTTTACAAGAAACGTGATGTACAAACCTCAAATCAGCTTTAAAATATTAAAATTTCTTTTTTGTCACTTCATTTGTTGTATATAAATTGAAGATGGACAAATGTTGAATAATTTAAATGGCAGATTTGAGATAAATCACAGACTTTTTAATATATATATATATATATATATATATATATATATATATATATATATATATATATATATATATATATATATATATATATATATATATATATGGGAGGATGTAGCGCCGTCTGAAGCGATGAAAGTACCCCCCATTGGGCTTAACTGCGGAGTGATAGAGTGGGCTAGACCATCCCGTTTCACTCCGTTGCCCTTTGGTTTGTTCCTTTTCGCGTTTCACCTACTCAGAGGGTCTCTAGTGTACCCTCGTCCTACATGGGAGTGTCTATGCTCCCACTTCTTCCCCCAACTCCCTTCTCATGTTCCTACAAATTTACAAGAGCTTACTCCTACATTACCTTTAAAATAGAAAACAAAAATGGCGAAACATATAACTGCCTCGGAGATGCTACGAGAGGCGGCATTCAAAGAATGCCCCTCATCCACTCCTTCCCCCATCACTACTTGGGAGTTGGTGGCCTCTGGTGATGGGGTTGGTGCCACTAAGACCTCTACTCCGACTTGCCCTGATGCACGATCTTCCGTTTTCATTAACTTCTGCAACATTCGTGGTTTCTTTACTAATTTCCACTTTGTCGAACACCACCTCTCTTCTTCAAGACCTCATCTCTTAATCTTTACTGAAACTCAGGTGTCTGGGTGCTCTGACAGCAAGCCTTACTCTGTTTCCTCCTACTGTCTCTATCCTCAATTTTCAGCCAAAGGCGGATGTTGCGCTTATGTGCGCAACGATGTCTGTTCTTGTTGTGGTAGAAGCCACCCTAACCCTGAGGTGAAAGCATAACAGAAGTTGGATTATAATGGTGGTGATATAGGAAATATAAATTTTGGAGATTTTGGAAACTGAGAATAAAGAAATATGTAAATTAATAAGAATAAAAGAAATAGAGAGAGTCAGACATGAAAGAAATAAGGAAAAGAGAACAGAAATAGCAAGTAAATTAGGTCTAGCCTAAACTAAGGATTAAAGCTCCAAGTTCAAACGACCAAGAAATTATGAAATTTGGAGAAAATCAAGAGAGAAACAAGGCAAGCATATATATATTTTGCTCACGAATTACGAAAACAACATAAAAAGGATGAAAATTTATAAGAAATATAAGAAACATTAGAAATAAGAAATAAAAATAAAGATTCTAAAGGCAAATGGCGGCTGAAATTTTGAAAAATGTAAACAAGAGGAATAATCTGGAAGTGTTGCTAGAAGGCCGTGGGAAAACATTGAATTTGTACTTTCAATGAGAGAAAATGATACGAAATCTAATTATAGTACCTGCTAAAGAATCAAAATAGCACCTATCAGTGGTTACCAAATTTTGGACCAGAAACAATCAAGGTAGTTTTTCATTCTGCGTTCAGATTTGATACTGAAAAGTCGTTTTAGTTGCCCAGATTTGAATTCAAAAAATAAAACTTTAAAATTTCAAACTAAAATTAAAGATTCTAAAATTGTGCCTCAAGAAAAGAATATTAGTTAACATTGTTAAATATAAACTAAGAAAGTCAGTAATTATTAAAAAACTATATAGATATGTAGCGATTTAAGTGAAGTTATTATCACTAAGTTATTTTCATTATAAGTCGTAAGTTCACAAAACAATCGACAAAATAATTAAAGTAAATAACTGAAGCATACTCTGTATATTATTACATTAATTAACTGAAGCACACGCTGTACGTTATCGAAAGAAATAGTTGAAGCACACGCTGTATACTATTACATTAAATAACGGAAGCACACGCTGTATGTTATTATAACTTAAAAATAAAATTAATATTAGTACTTTCTGAATAAAGTGAGGCACTCTCGAAAGAGATAAATAAAACCGAAGTCCATACTGTACTTTAATATTTACATTTAGAAGATTAAGAATTAGTTGACAATTTGTATTTTAAGGAAAAATAAAAAACTATTCGAGAATTTTAATGGAAAACATTGAAGTTTATAATTTGTTCAAATTTATTAATTAAATCTGTAAATAAGCAATGGATGTTATGTTAAATAAATTGCGATAAATTGGTTATTGTTTCTTTAATAATTTGTTTATTTAGAGTATTTTTTGTTTTGTTTTCGGCTATGATTATTATATGATTAACAATATCTTGTACATTAATCAAGTAATTCATGAATATTTTTGAATATGAGTTATTATATCGATTCTTGTGCTACTACGAAGGAATTTTCAAATTTTCCCGACCATTTTGATTTTGATTTCAAGCTTTTATAATTTATAAAAGATTTTACAATAGTTTACTTCTGATATTGTTTAAACGTTTAGATTAATCTACTATTTTGATTTTGAGTTATGATTTTTTGACATACACAAAAATATTTACGAAATTGTTTCAACTTATAGTAGTTAGCCATCTTGAATTTCTCGAACCTTTTGGTGCTTAAGTTACGAAAACTCATACTTACCATAAACTTTTATAATATAACGATCGTTCTCCATTGGGTAACCTCTTGGAATTTTTAGGATTTATTTAGTTGACATTTAAAGCAATTTGGCGTTACTTTTATGAAGTATTTTTGTTCATAGAGGTAGTATGGAATCATTTTAGATTTTTTCGTGAGTAACTGCATCAATTTTGTTTACATGATATTGAATACTATTTATAATATGGTTTATAGAGTTTTAAATAAAGGGTTGAAAGTTAAATAAAACTAAAGATAAACACAACCTGAATATATTTTATTTACAAGAAATAAAAGGACTAAAACTTTGAAAATTATCTTTAGGCCAGTCCAGAGTGGTATTATAGATTCTGAATAGCATTAGAACGTTTTCTGAACACACAACTCTCTAATAAAATAAGATCATTAAAGGTCAGAAAACACAATGCAATATCTGAAACGAATAGAGTTGTCGGAGTATTATTATATATTAAACATTCTGAAACCACATATCTACGACATCGTGTCTCTAATTTGGAGTCTTCTCAATTCTCTACTCTATGGCTTAAACTTTCTTGCAACTCTACAACTAAATTTATTTGCTCTGTCTACTTATCTCCTAATTCTACAGACTATCCAAAATTCTTCGACTTTCTTAACTCCAAAATAACACATTCTTCTTCTCCTTTCTCTGAAATCATCATATTAGGTGATTTCAATGTTCACCACCGCCAATGGCTTTCATCTAGTTCTCAC
>SEYY01016108.1:7500-17942 GCA_009176605.1 Armadillidium nasatum
TTTACTTTTCTTTAATTTACTTTCTTTACTGTTTTACTTTGCATTACATTACTTTGCTTTATTTTATTTCTTAACTTTACTTTATTTTCTTTTACGCTGCTTCCTTTACTTTTATTTACTTTATTTTACTTTACTTTACTTTCTTTATTTTATTTCTTTACCCTACTTTACTTTCTTTACTTTATTTAACTTTATTTACTTTACTGAAGCATTTTTACTTTACCTTTCTTGACTTTATTTTTTACTAATAAAAATTTCTTTACTTTTTGTTCTTTTTTTTACTTTATTTTATTTCAATTTCAATTACTTTACTTTTCTTAACTTTATTTTACTTTACTTTAGTTTAATTTAATTTACTTTACTTTTCTTTATTTTACTTTACTTTACTTTATTTTTTTTTTTTTTTTTTTTTTTTTTTTTTTTTTTTTTTTTTTTTTTTTTTTTTTTTTTTTAATTTTTTTTTTTTTTTTTTTTTTTTTTTTTTTTTTTTTTTTTTTTTTTTTTTTAATTTTACTTTTATTTTAATTTAATTAATTATCTTACTTTATTTTAATGTAATTTACTTTACTTTTCTCAACTTTATTTTACTTTATTTTAACTTAATTTACTTTATTTTTCTTAACTTTATTTTAACTTAATTTAAATCTAATTTAATTTATTTTAATTTAATATACTTTACTCTATCTTAATTTAATTTTACTTTACTTCATTTTAATATAATTTACCTTACTTTTCTTAACTTTATTTTAATTTAATTTAATTTTACTTTTCTTTAATTTTATTTTACTCTACTTTATTTTAATTTCATATACTTTACTTTCTTAATTTTATTTTGATTTTCTTTATTTTAAGTTAATTTACGTCTACTTTTTCTTAATTTTATTTTATGTTATTTTATTTTTATTTAGTTTACTTTTTCTTAGTTTTATTTTACTTTCCTTTATTTTAATTTAATTTACTTCTACTTTTTCTTAATTTAATTTCACTTTACTTCATTTTAGTATAATTTACACTAATTTTCTTAACTCTATTTTAATTTAATTTAATTTACATTTTCTTAATATTATTTTACTCTACTTTATTTTAATTTAATATACTTTATTTTCTCAACTTCATTTTGATTTACTTTATTTTCAGTTATTTTACGTCTACTTTTTCTTAATTTTATTTTACTTTCCTTTATTTTAATTTAATTTACTTCTACTTTTTCTTAATTTTATTTTACTTTACTTTATTTTAACTTAATTTACTCTACCTTTTCTTAACTTTTTAAATTTAATTTACTTTACTTTTTCTTAATTTTATTTTACTTTACTTCATTTTAATATAATTAAATTACTTTTCTTAACTTTATTTAAATTTTTAATTTAATTTACTTTTTCTTAATTTTATTTTACTTTACTTTATTTTAATTTAATATACTTTACTTTTTCTTAATTTTATTTTACCTTACTTTATTTTTATTTAGTTTACTTTACTTTTTCTTAATTTTATTTTACTTTCCTTTATTTTAATTTAATTTACTTCTACTTTTATTAATTTTATTTTACTTTACTTTATTTTTGCTTAATTTACTTTCATTTTTTTAACTTTATTTTAATTTAATTTACTTTACTTTTTCATAATTTTATTTTACTTTACTTCCTTTTAATATAATTTACTTTACTTTTCTTAACTTTTTTTATTTTAATTTAATTTACTTTTCCTTAATTTTATTTTACTCTACTTTATTTTAATTTAATATACTTTACTATTTCATAATTTTATTTTACTTTACTTCATTTTAATTTAATTTACTTTACTTTTTCATAATTTTATTTTACTTTACTTTATTTTAAGTTAATTTACGTCTACTTTTAATTAATTTTATTTTAACTTACTTTATTTAGTTTACTTTTCTTTTTCTTAATTTTATTTTGCTCTCCTTTATTTTAATTTAATTTACTTCTACTTTTTCTTAATTTTATTTTACTTTACTTTATTTTAATTTAATTTACTTTGTTTTAATTTCTCGTTTTTTTCTTCCAAAGTCAAGCCTCTCCAACGTTGATGAATCCACTTTTGGTAACAAAATATTTACTTAAGAAATTTGCACAAATATTTGATTTGCGAACTAAAATTGCGTGATAAGCCAAATAATGTAGCATGACAGTGTATGTGTGACGCAGTTTTCATATATATATATATATATATATATATATATATATATATATATATATATATATATATATATATATATATATATATATATATATATATATATATATATATATATATATATATATATATATATATATATATATATATCGTATATCAAAATCCAGGAATCAATATTTAAAACTTGCCACCAATAACCAAGATTGCTATAATGAATCCTGTTTCAAGTTAGGTTAGGTTAGGTCAGTGTATGCTAGTTTAGGTTAGGTTAGGTTAGTTTCAGAGAAAAATGGTTAACGTAATCATTAACACGTAATAGAAAGATTAACATTCTTCCCACGAAATTTAACGCAATGAATTGACGAGTCTTACGACTAAATAGACCCTTAAATAATACGTATTTTAAACTGGATTCAAATAGGAGGTGAATAAAGGTCTAATTAGTAAGAGAAGGAGAGTTGATGAGACGAAAAGCCCTAGACTCCACCTTTTCAAGGAGGGCTGTATGAGTGGAACCACCCCAGATGTGTGAGGCATACCTCATAAAGGGGAGAATAATCCCCTATGGAGAGTTAGCAACTGGGGTGGCGTGAAGTAACTCTGAAGGAGCCTCGGAGCATCCAACGTAAGATATGGAAAACAATAATTAAATGGTGCTTCTTTAAAGTACTATGAGGTCTACATTACTCGATACACATACATTGCACATGAATATGTCTATGAGGGTTCCGCCCCCAGTAACTCCGATCCCGTGAGTGGTGGAAAAATATTAAAATTTATTAAATTATTCACAAATATAAAAGCATGAAAAGTAAATCTCGACCACATACGAAAGTAACATCAAATAAATCAATCAATTTCAATCTTTTGGGGTCCAGGCCCCCTTTTTATACTATTGTATGAGGTCACCCCCCTCCTCACGTGTCTATACTTACAATTATATATATATATATATATATATATATATATATATATATATATATATATATATATATATATATATATATATATATATATATATATATATATATATATATATATATATATATATATATATATATATATATATATATATATATATAAATAATATATATATAATATATAAATATATAATATATAAATATATAAATATATAAATATATATAAATATAAATATATAAATATATAAATATATAAATATATATATATATATATATATATATATATATATATATATATATATATATAATATATATATATATATATATATATATATATATATATATATATATATATATATATATATATATATATATATATTTAAAAGTTGAAAACGTTTGCTAGAATATATATCGTTTGCTCCAAATTTTTTTTAGAACGCCTTCCCTGAGATCCTCTCACGCACCCCCAGGGGAGGGCACGCCCCCTAGATTGAGAACCCCTAAACTAAGGTATTGCATTGTTTTTTTAAATAGTAAATTAAAGTATTAAAATATCATTCATACTTTCTGGAAAGTATGAAAGTCAATAAACTTTTCCTTGTATTCATCGCTAATATTACCAACGATAAAGCCATTTTTGTCTTCCAATTCAAAGGTAAAAAAAAAGGTAACTCGGATAAAAAAAAAATAAATAAAAAAAAAGGAAAAAAATTCTCCGTAAACGGATAATAATTGAAGAAAAAATTTACCTTCCCAAACCGGTTTGGTTCATTTAGGAAATAATTTTAAAATCCTTCCAAGAACGAGGAGAAAAAATTTCAATTTGAAAAAAAAAAAAAAAAATAAAAAATTAAAAATTTTTTTTAAAAATGAAATGCATTATAGTTTGTAACCAAAGGGTTATAAATTAAATGCTTGAGATTCTTTTGAAAAGTTTCTTAATAGGGTTTAATTAATTGAATTAAATTATAACGATTATTTTGTATTACAAAATAAAATCCTGAAAAATTCAATTCATATTATAATATATATATATATATATATATATATATATATATATATATATATATATATATTATATATATATATATATATATATATATATATATATATATATATATATATATATATATATCATCATATATATATATATATATATATATATATATATATATATATATATATATATATATATATATATATATATATATATATATATATATATATATATATATATATATAATATATATATATATATATATATATATATATATATATATATATATATATATATATATATATATATATATATATATATATATATATATATATATATATATATATATATATATATATATATATATATATATATATATATATATATATATATATATATATATATATATATATATATATATATATATATATATATATATATATATATATATATATATATATATATATTATTATTTATATATTATATATAATATATATTAATATTAAGTCTTGTTGCAATCTATTTCGACCTTTGGAGTTGATTTATACTCATATTGAATGTATTAAAAATTATTTTAATGAAATATTAAAATATAAATAAAATGATATCCTGTAATGATGAAGACTGTATAATGAGTTTAACCTAACCTAACCTAACCAACCTAACCTAACCTAGCCTAACCTAACCTAGCCTAGCCTAACCTAACCTTGCCTAGCGTAACCTAGCCTAACCTAACCTAGTCTAACCTAACCTAGTCTAACCTAACCTAGCCTAGCCTAGATTAACCTAACCTTGCCTAGCGTAACCTAGCCTAACCTAACCTAGTCTAACCTAACCTAACCTAACCTAACCTAACCTAGCCTAGCCTAACCTAACCTAACGGTGAAGCAGGACGTCTTTATACATTGAGGAAGGCTAAACCAATGATCTTAAACGCGAGCTCGAAGAAGAATGCGAATTGTTGCAGAGTTAGTCATCACAAAACAAAAGGAACTTCCGGAGAGAACAGCTTATAATCTTATTTTCAGTTTTGATTCAATCTAAGAGAATAACCCAATTGAATGATTTCTATTTTTGTCAGTATTTTACTACTGATCAATCTTCTATATCATTCAACTTAATTACCCTCTAGTGCTTGCTATTTCACTCCTAGTCATATTTAAGGGTTGACCGCTTTCCAGTTTGTTCGCCTTTCACTTTGGTGTCTCCTAGTTTTTGAGGGAATTAAACGAACAGCCTAACCGAAATTTTTTTTTTATCATAACAGCTTATAACAGTTACATTTGCTAAAATGACAGATTTTTAAAATGTTTTTTAAAGACTTCACCTTCGTGAAATGTTGGCATTTTAGTTAGTGTTTTTTTTACCTTTTAATCAGTATTGGGTTAATCGTAATCATGTTTCGGATTAGTTCTCGCTTTGGAATTCATTTGGTTTCGACTTAGCTTTACCCTGCAGTTGGTATCTTCCTGCCTTAAAATCATTTACTTGTGCTCAATCTTGCATATATTATTTTTCTAAGTCCATTTGCTTTTTAATTTTATTTATCTCTCAGCATTACAATATGCATCATCAGCATTCCAGTTTGCAGCATCAGCATTCCAATTTCCACTTCAATTAAATATATTTTAACTCTTCTGTAAGTATTAATTAATTCCCACATTTTTAAGTTGTAAATTAGAGCAGGCCATTTCAATGCTCCTCTTTTCAATTTTTAATCATAAATTACCTAAAAAGTTATTGCTCACTTCCATAGTTATGAAATATAACTTTTTTATTTTATATTTATATCTTTGTTTCACTTATATACATAACTGTCAACAGCACTTCCAATACGATTTAATACAATATAACAATGAATTTTTATTTTAAATTTTAAAAATACATTTTTTTTATTTCTGTATTTCTTATTAGACAAAGAATTCAAGGTACACTCTAAAAACATGATCTTTCAATGGGCGTTCATTTGAACGAACTTTGAGAGCACACCTGGTAAATGAACGCACATTAAAAATACTGTTTAGACTTAGATTTCGTATGATAGGAAAAATTAATAAGATGCGCTAATTTTGAACGTACCTTGTACGATAATTGAACGTTCATGCTTTCATTGTGTGTTCATTTTTGAACGAAAAAAACAGTAGTTTTTTGCGTTCATTTTGATGGCACATTGACCATTTATTTTTTAGAGTGTACCTTCCTTTCTACAGATGCACCTTAACACTATACTACATTATTATGCGGATGGCTTCCTTCTTCATAAGATTTCTCAAATCATTAATGGACGAAAGAATCATACCTTTAAATTTAAGATTTTCCAAAAATAATATAAATATAATTTTATAATTAAGACTTCACAAGTATTAGAAAGATTTGAGAATTTTGTAAGTTTTAAAAAGATCTGAGACTTTACAAACCTTAAAAATGATCTGAGACTTTACAAGCATTAAAGAGATGTGAGACTTTACAAGCATTAAAAGATCTGAGACTTTACAAGCATTTAAAAGATCCGAGACTTTTACAAGCATTAAAGAGATGTGAGACTTTACAAGCATTAAAAAGATCTGAGACTTTACAAGCATTTAAAAGATCTGAGATTTTACAAACATTAAAATGATCTGAGCCTTTACAAGCATTAAAGAGATGTGAGACTTTACAAGCATTTAAAAGATCTGAGACTTTACAAGCAAACATTAAAAAGATCTGTGATTTTACAATCATTAAAAAGATCTGAGTCTTCACAATCATTTAAAAGATCTGTGATTTTACATGTATTAAAAAGATCTGAGAATATTACAAGCATTAAAGAGATGTGAGACTTTACATGTATTAAAAAGATCTGAGAATATTACAAGCATTAAAGAGATGTGAGATTTAAATGTATTAAAAAGATCTGAGAATATTACAAGCATTAAAGAGATGTGAGACTTTACATGTATTAAAAAGATCTGAGAATATTACAAGCATTAAAAAGATCTGAGACTTTACAAGCATTAAAAAGATCTGAGACTTTACAAGCATTAAAAAGATCTGTGATTTTACAAGCATTAAAAAGATATGAGACTTTACAAGCATTAAAAAGATCTGAGAATATTACAAGCATTAAAAAGATCTGAGACTTTACATGCATTAAAAAGATTTGAGACTTTGCAAACACTAAAGAGATGTGAGACTTTACAAGTATGATTTTAAGCTTCCAAGATATTTTGATTCTAATAATATTAATAATAATAAGATATATTGAATTTAATAATATTAAATGCAATATAAGCTGAAAGAAAAAATTTTAGTAAGACTTTTCTCTATCCTATCTATCTATCTATCTATCTATCTATCTATCTATCTATCTATATATATATATATATATATATATATATATATATATATATATATATATATATATATATATATATATATATATATATATATATATATATATATATATATATATATATATATATTATATATATATATATATATATATATATATATATATATATATATATATATATATATATATATATATATAATATAATATATATATTATATATATATATATTTATATATATATATATATATATATATATTATATATATATATATATATATATATATATATAATATATATATATATATATATATATATATATATATATATATATATATATATATATATATACATATATATAACCCGTTTGATCTGACAAAAAGTTCAAATTAAATTTCTATATATAAATTAAAGGTCAAGATAAGAAATTTCTTTTCAAGAAATTATTAAATAATTCGCAATAAAATTAAGTTAATTAAAATTATGTAACAAAAAAAAAATAAAAATAAAAATTAAATTAAAAAAAATTAAAAAAAAAAAAACAAAAAAAAAACGACTTTCACTGTTCATGGGAAGAAATTTATTTAGATTTCGAAGTTCTTCACAATGATAGCATATAATACATAGGAATATATTTTGAAATTTAATCAATATATATATATATATATATATATATATATATATATATATATATATATATATATATATATATATATATATATATATATATATATATATATATATATATATATATATATATATATATATATATATATATATATATATAATATATATATATATATATATATATATATATATATATATATATATATATATATATATATATATATATATATATATATATATATATATATATATATATATATATATATATATATATATATATATATATATATATATATATATATATATATATATATATATATATATATATATATATATATATATATATATATATATATATATATATATATATATATATATATATATATATATATATATATATATATATATATATATATATATATATATATATATATATATATATATATATATATATATATATATATATATATATATATATATATATATATATATATAATATATATATATATATATATATATATATAGTGTAAGAAAATCTCAGAGCTACTGAATAGTTTTTTTTTATTTTTTTATATGGACTTTGGATATTATTCAATGGAAGGGTTTAAATGGGTCGATAAAACCCGTCATACCGTTGAAGTAATTACTCGAATGAAAAGTAATTCACGCAGGCAGATTAGAACCTTAAGTTTCCTTTGAAGTTTTCTATCAAATATCGTAATATGAGATTTCCAAGAACATTTCTAAGATTGGTGAGGGGGTGAGAGGGTGAGGGGGTGAGGGGGTGAGGAGGTGAGAGGGTGAGGGGGTAAGAGGGTGAGGAGGTGAGAGGGTGAGGGGTTGAGTGTTGTGGAATGGATGTGACGTTCTTGACATCACCACACGATGACCTAACTAAAAAGATATAGTCACTAGATACTGTGAATAGGGTAGGAGATAAAACAGAACCATGAGGAATACCAATATTGACAGAGAGGAAGACGATTAAGTCTTTTCAACAATTACCAATGTATGAAAATTTGAGAAAACTATAGACCTGAGTGAACAAGCTGAAGGTTGAGATCCGAAGGAGAGCTTATTAAGCAGCAACTCATAACATGAGCTCTAAAAAGTTTTAGTTATATCAAGCACCACCGTACATGACTCCTCATTATTCAGTAGAGCCTAAGGTCATAAGGATACTTTATAGAAGGATGTATATCTTTAGCTAACCTCGAGCATGGAATGCCATCCTAAGGATCTGAAGGAAGGGAATGAGATTTCTAGCATATCTTCAGCTAACCTCGAGCATTGAATGCCATCCTAAGGATCTGAAGGAAGGGAATGAGGTTTCTAATGGTTCTAAAAATGAAAACTAAAATAAGAAATCAAGAGACTTAGAAATAACACAGGTCAGAGCAAGAGAATGATAGTTAGAAGGTTCTGAAAGACTACATACACTGCTTATTAATATTATATCTTCCATCAGAAAGAGATATCGATAGTATGAAAGAATAGAGCTTATAATCGACGAGTAGAAAAGAAAGTAAGTCGAGGCGAACTTAGAATACACTTCTCTAATCACGAAGAGATATGATGTCTGGACATCTTTCCTTCCTAAAATTCATTGATTCCGGAGTTTCACGCATCCGATCATATGAAATGTGAGATGAAGACGTTGGAGATTTGTGAAGAGAAGGAGTAGAAGGAAAATGACAGAGACTTCTTTATATTAAAAAGAGATGAAAAAAAATTAGATAAAAGAGATTTGCTTTTTTAAATTTGAATGTTTACTTGTAAATTTGAGAACTAGAACGTTAGCAATAAAATTGGATATACAAAAGTTATTATATATAGTTTTTACAATAAACTTGAAACTGTTTCAGAAGGAGAAGGTGGTCAGCATATTTGGGTGGGACATTTTTGTCGATTATTGCTTTTTTTTAAATAAAACTTTTAAAATTTTCAAAATAGAAAGATGAAACTTGGTACATCAATAGAGTTGGAGACGATACAGATTTCTTTATTCCTGTAAAATTTCTGAGGGGGTTTGGAAGATATTCCACCTCAACTTCTACGTCGCAATCTCCAAAATTTTTTGATTGAATCATTCCTTCATGGTGTTTTCTTCGTATTTATGAATTTTTTCCCCCCCGAAAAAATAGTTTACTACCAACTCTCTTGATCAGATAGGCATAAGGTCTCTTTCAACATGTGACATTATATATATATATTAGTGATGGCATCCGCATCCGCATCCGCATATCCGCATCCGCATATAAAATATATATCCGCATATTTATTAAATCCCATATATATAATATATATAATATATATATTATATATATATATATATATATATATATATATATATATATATAATATATATATATATATATATATATATATATATATATATATATATATATATATAT
>SEYY01016109.1:5000-14877 GCA_009176605.1 Armadillidium nasatum
GGACCAGCCTGTTTCTATTCAAAAGAAAAAAAATATATCTACGAAAATTTCATGCCAGTTTAAATGTAGGCATAGATATTTAAAATAAATTTATGAAGATTCCTCCGTGTTCAAGATTGAATATTTCAGTAATTTCACAAAGTTGTACTTCACACCAGGTTTAATTTTACTTTTTGAAATTGAAACTGGCTGTAAGAGTACAGTTAACAATAAAAGATTTGAATTTTAAAGTATGTATCAACGAGGAAGTTGGAAAGTTAAAAATAAAAAAGAATTGCAATATGTTAATTATGCTTTTCGAAATACACAAAACAAAGCCAATATATTTTTTATTTAAATTATAAATTTGTTTTCATAACTTAATAAAAATCATTAGTATTAGTTTGTTCTTTGGTTTCTATTTCAACTAAATATTAGTTGTTAATACTTTTTGATTTCTTTCAAATATATACAATATGAATACATTGTGACTTGCCAATATTCCAGTTAATTGAACTGACTACACTCAAGTTTAAGAACAAATACATGCAACAAACCAAAAAAAAATCTTGAATTTGCACTTAATAATTATCCGAATAGATGACAATAATAGAGAGATAGTTAGATAATTTTAAAATTAGAAATAATCTAATCTTACATTTTAGAAGTAAAACAAAAAAAAAGAAAAACATAGAAAATATTAACATTTATCATCAGAAAGGAAAAGTAATATATATATATATATATATATATATATATATATATATATATATATATATATATATATATATATATATATATATATATATATATATATATATATATATATATATATATATAATTTTAAGGAACCGGGAACTGTATCTCGTTTATGACGTCCATCTACGTAGTTCACAATAACGTTGGGATTGTCAATATGTAAAATATTGTTTTCAATCTCTTCTACTTGACTAATAATCAAATTATGCATGATGCAACATGCTTTGATTGCTCTACTTATGTGTTCTTGCCTCATCAATTCCAAATGATTTAATCATCTAAATCTACTTTTTAATAATCCAAAGGAATGGTCAATAGCCATTCTTGCTGTTGAATGGCGTCCGTTGAAAATCCTTTGGTTCTCTGTCATGTAACCATTATCTCTAAATGGCACAATAAGCGATTTATTTAAAGGAAAAGCTTTATCCCCTATAAGATCAAAAGGTGTTAAGTAATTTTGATTTTCTAGAATCCCATATCCCAAAGAAGACATCCTCCATACCCTACTATCATGATAGCTACCGGGATCACCTATATACAAATATATAAATAATTTTTGGGCATTGCACACAGCCATGCAATTGACAGCATATTTATTTTTTCTTGTGAAATATGCCTCTGCTCTTTCTCTAGGTTTCATAATATTAATGTGGCAACCGTCTAAGGCACCACCAATCGTTCCAGGAAACCTTTGGCTAATGAAATCTTGCACATTTTTATTTTTCTCAAAATCGTTAGGCCATTTAATTACATTTTCTTTTACATCAATAAATAATAAGTCTAGTAAAATAATGGATATAAAAATACAATAGATTTTGAAATGTTGAGTCTGTCAGCAATTGATTTGTAATTATCCTCTGTTGCCAGGGTCCAAACAGACACAAGGATTATTTTGGGTAGGGGCAACCTTCTGCATGACTGTGGAGAGTTCATATGACGCTGTCCGAGATCTAGAAGTAAAATCTGCAATAATTTTATATTTAGTTTTGAATAATAATAGTAATCATGAGATTAGCTACCCTACACAATCATCACAAGCTACAACAAATAATCTTTATCATCTTATTTTTATGAGTAACTCGTTAGAAATAATTAAAAATGCGTAAATCATAACAATTTAAAAAGTATTTCTTTATCAAATATAACCGATATAAATTGTTAAAGGTAAAGCATTATTATAACTATTTTGGAAAAGTGAATCCAAATAAACAAATAAGAGCACCATGTTAACTAATTACTTTAATATAAAATTGGTATATGCAAAACTAAAGAAACTTAATATCTTTTTAAAACCTATTCCTTTTGAAAATTTTACAACTTCCTAATTTTGTAGCAGTGTATTAATGATTACAATACTATGTTTTATATTTTTTTCAGTTTTTCAATGTGACAGGCATCATTAAACCCAAATTGCATATTTTAAATAGGTATTTACTTTATTTTCCTCCATGAACTTACTGACGTGAAGGAAATAACGTAAATATACATAAGAACGCCAATCATTGCGTTACAAAAAATTCACCTTTGACGGTAGGCTACTATCCAATGTTCAGGAAACATAAAAAGGCGCGAAAAACGTTACAATTGTCACGTAGTATCAATTAATACATATAAATTGTTAATTAAATAATTGATTAAAATGATTAAACAGGTACAGCAAACTGATCTTTACCATAAATGAAATGTCCAAATCTTAAGTAAATCAGAATAGTAGTTACCAAGATATGGAAAATAAATTAAGCAAATATTGATTAATTATTAATTAATTAATTGATGTTTGGAACAATTAAGGATAATAATATAATCCCCGTTACACAGAAAATTCACTGCACAAGTTTCGTGATAATTAAAACCCTATTTTCAGAGAAATAGAGGATTCCAAAAAAACGAAGCCCAAGAAATTAATTATCAATTGATGATTGACAACGACTTTGGACATACCCAAAATCTCAGGAACTTGGAAAAACTAAGAAATAAGACGATAATAAACCCCAAGGCTGAGTAAATCGACCTTAAAAGCAAATATGTAAATTTGATAGGCCAACCAGGGTATATATATATATATATATATATATATATATATATATATATATATATATATATATATATATATATATATATATATATATATATATATATATATATATATATATATATATATAGGGGGAGGACGTAGCGCCATCCGAAGCGATGCAAGTACCCCCACTGGGTTTAACACACGGGGTGATAGGATGGGCTAGACCATTCCGTTTCACCCCGTTGCCCTTTGGTTCGTTCCTTTTCGCGTTTCATCTTCTCAGAGGGTCTCTAGTGTACCCTTGACTCACTCTTGGAGTGCCTATGCTCCAACAACTTTCCTACTTCTTCACATGTGTCCTACAAATTTACAAACGCTTACACTTACATTACCTATTAAATTAATCAAAATGGCGAAACATAAATCTGCCTCGGAGAATCCAAGAGGGGCGGATTCCAAACATAGCCCCTCATCCACTCCTTCCCCATCACCACTTGGGAGTTGGTGGCCTCCGGTGATGGGGTTGTGCGCCACCAAGACCTCTATGCCGACTTGCCCTGGTGCACGGTCTTCGTTTTTCATTAATTTCTGCAACATTCGCGGTCTTTTTTCTAATCTCCACTTTGTCGAACACCACCTCTCTTCTTCTAGACCTCATCTCTTGTTCTTAACTGAAACTCAGGTGTCTGAGTGCTCTGACAGCAAACCCTACTCTGTTTCCTCCTACTGTCTCTATCCTCAATTTTCAGTCAAAAGGCGGATGTTGCGCATATGTGCGCAATGATGTTGTCTGTTCTCGTGTCTCTAATTTGGAGTCTTCTGAATTCTCTACTTTATGGCTTAAACTTTCTTGCAACTCTACAACTAAATTCATTTGTTCTGTCTATTTATCTCCTAACTCTACAGACTATCCAAAATTCTTCGACTATCTTAACTGCAAAATAGAGCACATTCTTTCTTCTTCTCCTTTCTCCGAAATCATCATTTTAGGTGATTTCAATGTTCACCACCGCCAATGGCTTTCATCTAGTTCTCAAGATCCAGCTGGTGAACTTGCCTTCCAATTTTCTATCCAGAACAACCTTGAGCAGTTGGTGCATCTCCCTACCCGTATCCCTGACCGTCTTGGTGATGAACCCAACATTCTAGACCTTTTTCTAACTTCTAATCCTTCTCCTTATACTGTTAAACTCTTTCCTCCTCTGGGTTCATCCGATCATCTTCTTATCTCCGTATCTTGTCCTGTCTCTTCAAGTCTTCCGCAAGAACGGCCCCCGCCTTCGGCGAGGAGACGTTTCTGGCATTTCGGTGCCACTAACTGGTCTGACTTGCGGTCGTACTTCTCTGATTTTCCATGGAATGACTACTGTTTCCGTGGTAGGGGTCCCTCAGAATGTGCAGAGCGCATAACTGAGGTGATTCTCTCTGGCATGGAGGCGTACATTCCATATTCTTTCCCTTCCACTAAACCTAATAAACCTTGGTTTAACTCTGCTTGTTCTCGTGCTATCCGCCGCAGGGATGCTGCCTTCAGGGATTACCATCGTCTTCAAACTCCAGAAACTCACGCAACTTATATTTATATTTCATCCCGGAATCGTGCAAAATCTATTCTTCGAGATACCAAAAACTCTTTTCTCCGTCGCAAATGCAATAATCTTTCCGGCTCCTCTTCCTCTCGCCCTTTCTGGCATTTTGCAAAAAATGTCAACTCTAACTTTGCTTCTTCCTCTTTCCCTCCTCTAGTATCTTCTGACGGTTCAACTGCCGTTTTGCCTTCCTCTAAAGCTGAACTCTTTGCTCAAACTTTTGCCTTAAATTCAACCTTACGACGATTCCGGAGCTGTTCCTACTCCTTCAACCCCCTCCAACTCATTTATGCCTAAAATTGTAATTTCTTCTAAAGACGTCACTTCTGCTCTCTCTGAGCTGAACACTAAGAAGGCGTACGGTCCTGATGGTATCCCTCCTGTGGTTCTCAAAACTTGTGCTTCCGAGCTTGCACCCTGCCTTGGTAAACTATTTCGTCTATGTCTTTCTACTTCAACCTTTCCTACTTGCTGGAAACGTGCGCTCATTCAGCCTGTGCCGAAGAAGGGGGACCCCTCTCAACCCTCTAACTATCGTCCAATTTCTTTAACTTCCGTTCTTTCTAAAGTTTTCGAATCTATCCTTAACAGGAAGATTTGGAAACATCTCAATTCTTCTAATCTTATCTCTGATCGCCAGTATGGCTTTCGCAAGAAACGCTTTCCTGGATCTTCTTTCCCTTCTCTCTGACTCTTGGTCCTCCGCTCTTCGGCATTTCGGTGAATCTTTTTCTGTGGCGCTAGACATATCGAAGGCTTTCGATAGAGTCTGGCACAAAGCTTTGATTTCCAAACTTCCCTCTTTCGGAATCTATCCTTCTCTCTGATTTCCTTTCTGGTCGTTCTATAGCAGCTGTTGTAGACGGCCACCGTTCATCCTATAAATCTATAAATAGTGGTGTTCCTCAAGGATCTGTCCTATCCCCAACACTTTTTCTGCTTTTCATTAATGACCTTCTCTCTATTACTTCATCTCCTATCCACTCCTATGCTGATGACTCCACCCTTCATTACTCTTTTCATTTTGAAAGGCGCCCCTCCCAGCAACAGTTAATAGAGGCAAGGAGGGTGGCCTTGGAGCAACTAACCTCTGATCTTTCTCTCATTTCAAATTGGGGCAGAGAAAACATGGTTGTTTTCAATGCCTCAAAAACTCAATTCCTCCATCTCTCTCTACTCGCCACAATCTTCCACACAACTACGATACTCAAACCTTCATCTCTCCTTAATATTCTAGGTGTTTCTTTTTCTCGTGATCTTTCTTGGAAAGATCACATTACCTCTCTTTCTAAACAAGCTTCTAAGAGGTTGGGTGTTCTGAGGCGCCTTCAGTATTTCTTCACACCACCCCAGTTGCTTGCTCTGTATAGGGGTGTTGTTCGCCCCTTGTATGGAGTATGCGTCACACATCTGGGGTGGTTCCACTCATACAGCTCTCCTGGAAAAGGTGGAGTCTAGAGCTTTTCGCCTTATCAACTCTCCTGCTCTCACTAATTCTCTCCAATCTCTTTCTGCCCGTCGAAATGTTGTGTCACTCTCTCTTTACTATCGCTATTACAATGGACACTGCTCTTCTGATTTCTCTCGTCGCATACCTCCTCCACTGAGAAGGGTTCGTGCGACTCGTCTTTCTACACAGTCTCATCCTTTCTCTGTCCAACTCTCTGACCCCAGACTTAACCGCTATGCTCAATCTTACATATACTCTACTGGTAAAGTCTGGAACACACTTCCTTCATCTATTTTCCCAACTTCCTATGACTTAGCCACCTTCAAACGCCGTGTATCAGGTCATGTCGGCCTTTAATTAGACCATGTTCCCGACTTTCCCCCTAACTCTGGTGGAATATTGGTAGGCCTCTGGCCTTTGCCCACCAGAGGTGAAATAAAAAAAAAATAAAATATATATATATATATATATATATATATATATATATATATATATATATATATATATATATATATATATATATATATATATATATATATATATATATATATCAAATGAGGAGTTATGTATGTGTTCCGAAAGGGCGTCATGCCCAGACTACGAATTTGAATGTTAGAGCCTGGGACAAATTATTTGCAAATAAATAAATTAAAAAAAAGGTGTATACGGTATAAACCCTACTTTCTTTATTTAAAAATGAAGTTTTTTAAGGAAATAAGAATTCAAATCAATTAAATTTAAAATAATTATGAATATTATATAAAATTGAAAGTTAAAGGAATTAATGGCCATAAAGATACCCAAAAAGGTCGCGTACGGTCATTAATTTATATTTTTTAGTTGGAATCCAATGGCTGATCTAAATTTTGATTTAAAATTTAAGGCAATATATATATAAAAAATCATTTGAATTTTTGAAAAGTTTCAGTAACTGATTAAAATTTCTGGGAGGGGAGGAGGAGGAGGAGGAGGGTTAGTCCACCCCCTAGTTACGCTTATGGCTGCAGGGCAACAAAAAAAATTCTATTTTTATTGCGGAGTCATCGGAGTAGGGGAAGATAAGCAATGAAATAAAAGAAATAAGGTCATTAATATAAAGTAAACAAAGTGTAGGGGAAAGATCAAAACCTTGAGGAACACCACTAGATATAAGTTTACAGGAACGAAGCGAGGCCGTATACAATGGCAGCTACAGAACGTTCGAAGGCACCGGCCAAAGAATCTCCGAAATATCAAAGAAAAGAAGACCGAGATTCAGAGGGAAAGGAAAATGATTAACTGCAGAATTTTTTTTCACGAGTTATATTGATGATAAAAAATAACATTGGAAGAATTGCGATGTTTCCAAATCATCATTAAAGGAAAATTCGAAAAGTTTAGAAAGTAAAATTCTAAAGATATGCTAATGAAGTCTTTAATTTTTATTAACAGAATAATATTACAGAAAGTTTATTATACAGACTGGCAGGACAGAAATAAAATATCCAAATATAACGTCAAACTTACCTTAAATGTCGTTACCGAATTAAAGGTATGGGAAAACAAGAAAGTAGCCCTGGAAGGTAGATTTTAGGACCTTCAAATCGGAGAGCGCCTCCAGCTCTCGGAGCAAGCGGTTTGCTTGCTCTGAACTGGTGGTGGCCTGAAGGGCAGTTTTTTGTCTGCCTGGAGGGACGGCATATGACCTCGTAATTGAAGTCCGCTCTCAGAAACAAAACAAAACAAAATCTTCAAATCACTAATTAAGAGATCATAAACGGGGTTTGAAAAATTGCGTAAATTAACTCTCTTCGAATTAAACTTTACTAATTTTAAATCTGATTAAGTCCAGGTAAGGTGTTATAGATAGAAAATAAGATAGATATCTTTGTTTAAAAGGCTGTCTTTCTGGTTTCATATTTGTATCAAATATAAAGGTGAAACATATTTTAATTGAAAATTTGTCACTTTCTAATTTTTTTTAAAGTACGCATAGAAAATAATTACACAAGTACCTCAATTTTTCCCTTAAAATATCAATTCCCATCATCTTTGATAAGTGAAGTGAGGGTGGCGGAGGGCACAAATACAAGCATATATATATATATATATATATATATATATATATATATATATATATATATATATATATATATATATATATATATATATATATATATATATATATATATATATATATATATATATATATATATGGGAAATAATTCAATTAACTGTTCTCCCATTCCTCTTCGAAATTACTTGCCAAAACTATTTCTTTAACTGATTATCGTTGCTCTTTGTTATAGAGTTGCTTTCTAGCCACAAATTTTCTTCCTTTTAACATATAAAAGCATAGTTTAGTACATTCTCATGAGACGTAATTCTCAGGTCTTGTATCTCCAAAACTCAAATTTGGAGTCGAAACAAATACTCAAACTAAGTAATTCAATTTTACATTATTTCTAACTTACTTTACCAATATTATACATTCTTATATATATATATATATATATATATATAATATATATATATATATATATATATATATATATATATATATATATATATATATATATATATATATATATATATATATATATATATAGTCCTTTAAATTTATTAATAGTAATGCTCTTTAGGGAACTGCAATACCAACATCTCTTTTTCTACTATTCATTAATGATCTTCTCTCTTCTAATTCATCACATATCCACTCCTATGCCGACGACTTCAACCTTCTTTACTCTTTTAATTTTAAAACACGACCTACCTAACATTCAATTAATTGATAGTACGTGGGTAGTCATGTACCAACTAACCTTCAATCTTTCTCAAACTTCTTATTAAGACAGAAAAACCATGCTCAAACACTCTGTTCCTCAATCTTCCTACTTGACACAACCTTCCGCACACTCATACATTATCTGCGAAAGCATTCAATCCGGATGATATATTAAAGTTTTGAGTAGTTTTGATAAGGAATGACTCTATTAACATTTTTGATTTTAATAAAAAAATAAAAAAAAAA
Organism: Armadillidium nasatum; assembly: GCA_009176605.1. NCBI lineage: Eukaryota > Metazoa > Arthropoda > Malacostraca > Isopoda > Armadillidiidae > Armadillidium > Armadillidium nasatum. The sequence goes on from SEYY01016109.1 coordinate 13,805, forward strand.
AAAAAAAAAAAAAAAAAAAAAAAAAAACAGCATTATTGTAGTTTATTAAGTATTTGGTCGACGATATGAAGAAAAATCAAACTGCTAGTATTACACCTTCTAATGTCAGCCGTGTGTTGATCTAAGCCAGCAATTTCCAATGTGGGTGATAAGACCACCCTGGGGCGGTGAAAAGATCTAGGAGGCCGTGAGGCGAAAGGTGGTGGTGATAGGAGGGGGACAGGTTGTCATTAGGAACAGTTAATAAGCTTGAATATATATACCCGAGTTTTTTCTATGTGAAAATGAAATGTATAACAGGGCTTCGTAAGCGGCCGCCTTTACCTTCATAAAAGTGACAATTTTACTCGGTTGCGCATGAGCGAAATCGCATACCATTTTTGCCAAAATCCACGATTAAGGGAAGATATAAGCAGTAAGCTTGACGCTTTTCTTCTTCAATTTAGATTTATACGTTTGGTGTGTTAGTTAGTGCTTTGTTTATTATTATATTTTTTATTTAGCAATATATATATATATATATATATATATATATATATATATATATATATATATATATATATATATATATATATATATATATATATATATATATATATATATATATATATATATATATAAATATAATGTGTGTGAGAGGGGGGTGGCGCTATGAATCCACCTGGAAGCTAAGAGGGCTTTCAGCTTGAAAAAGTTTGGGAAGCACTGATCTAAGCGAACTCGAAATGACTTAATAGTCTCACCAAATTATGAGTTTTGGCAAGTATCATGTGTACACCTGTTTTTTCTATAAATGTTGTATTATTTGATATCGACGTACAGGATAATTAATCTGGAAATGTAAAAACGAAATGCAAGTTGCAAAGTGTCAAAATGGAATGGCGTAAAGATAGAGTGATTTGGCATAAGGTATTAGATTTGTATTTTGGGGAAAAAGTACGAGATTCTGAATTTTGATATATTTGAATTTTGATTATTGTAAAAATGTGTTTTTGCTCAATGGTATTTTTTGGCAATGAAAAATTGTGAATGTCCTGTTAAAAATTTGTGCATAACAAAGCTGATTTTTTCTT
>SEYY01016110.1:0-10230 GCA_009176605.1 Armadillidium nasatum
AATGCAAAAGTTATCATAATGTGATATAGGTGGAGTGACGCATGATTGGATTGAAGAGTAGTTGAAGTATGTATTGTATACTGTGTACTACTGAGGGTCAATAAATCATGATGAGAAATGATGAAGAGTGGTGTCCTACAGGGCTCAGCATTGGGAACACTAATATTCTCAATATATATTATATATTATATATATATATATATATATATATATATATATATTATATATATATATATATATATATAGATAATATAATTGATTTGAACATGGACTTCAATGCAGATTTCCAATTCTGTCGATAATATGAAAGTGACTACATTCGTTAAGAATAGGGACAGAAGTATGAAGCTTCAAAGGGATCTGAATAAACTTGAATGAACAAATATTTGTCAAATAAATTTTAATAGTAAAATATTAAACTTTCTTCATGTCGGTTTCCCTAAAGAAATATTTAACTACGATGTAAATGGTAATTGGCTTGAGTCTGTGGACCAAAAAAGAAGATTTCGGTGTGGTTATTAGCAGTATTCTTAAAATGGCTAATCAATTGTAGCCGACCGCTCATCCAGTGACAGTCGATTTGCTAGATGAAAGACGCAGCACCATACAATGGTTTGCTTCGAGGCTTTTCAATTTCGTCTAGCCGACGCCTGGAGCTTAAGAGTGTATTCCAAATTCTCTTATATTGAGATTGTGCCTCAGCTTACTTTTCATGGTATATATGTGGATTCACATATACCAGCTGCATCTTCCTTGTCATCATAGTGACACATATATCATATCCAGCCGTTTTATTTATTTCATCTTGGCACTTGCCACTTTGACAAGTTGTCCACCAGCCACAGCTGTCTTCCTGATCCTCCAGTTGTTGCTGTCTGCATCTACCCTCACCAGAGGTTTACAGCAAGCTGAATCTACCTGCATATTCAGCTCACATTCTCGAGCTGGGTCCTTATTATATATATTAACTTCTTGTCATCCTTCCTTCATCAATAAATGCTCAATTGTTTGGTTTGTGTAAATCCCAGTCTTCACATATGTTCAGACCACAACACATCACCTCAAGCACATACCAACACAGTGTTGGGAAGCAAGGAATAGAGCTAATAAGATAAGCATAATAAATCGTAATGTTGCTTACAAAAGCACAGAGGTTTTAAGTATAGTATATGACAGTTGTGTTAGATCAGTTTGGAGTATTGTGCACAGGTTTGGTTCCCTCATTTAAGAAAACACATTGATATACTTGAAAGAGCGCAGTGTAGAACATCAACAAAGATGATTTATGGTTTTGAGATTAAGATTTATAAGTAGAAGCTGAGGGAGTTGGAAATGTTTTCTATCTAAAGGCGATTTCTTAGAGGTGATACCATCCCAATTTAAAAATTTTTCATCACATGATAATAATAAAATGAAGAAAATCTTTATAATTTGAATATTTGGAATAGTTTTCCATTGAAAGTTGCTGATTTTAATTTATTTGCAACATTTATGAAAGGACTTGATAGGGATATGTGTGGACTGAGTATCATGTGGTGTATCATTACTAAGTCTAATCGTCAGGCTTGTAGTTAGCACTTGACAATCCTTTGGCGCATTGGTGATGATCAGATGGATAGTGTAGGTGTAACCAAGTCTTATTGGTGGGTTTGTAGTTAGTTATTAGATTTAATCTGGATTCTACATGTGGTAAAAGGACAACATCCTTATCAAATTACTTACAATATATATTCATTATATACCATGGCTATAGTTTTAGACAAAGCTTTAGTAGGGTCAATTTGCGTTTTATGTACAATTATTTTGCATGTTGAATTGGTCATTAGACTAAAAAAAAGTATTTACTTTTTTGATTGGGACAGCCTCGATAATAGGTCCTTGTGTCTTCTCACTCTTTCTCTTTTTCCTATGTTTCATATATATAATATATATATATATATATATATATATATATATATATATATATATATATATATATATATATATATATATATATATATATATTATATATATATCATCATCATCATCTCTTCCCCAGGAAGGACTTTCATCCTGTCAGTGGGATCTTTCGAGGAAGATCCTTGGGTTTCAAGGGCCCACGGCGGATACCACTGGCTGGGCCAGGCCTATCGCGGATGCCGGAGATTATTCCCATCAGTGGCAAGGGCACTCCACTGATGTACTCGTTTAACGACTGAGTCATTCGGAGCTAAGCGCAAGGAGAAATCGCTCACATTTCCCGCTCCGGCCAGGCCTCGAACCCTGGACCTCTCGCTTGCTATAACGAGTGCTCGATCGACTGAGCTACGGAGCTGCTATATATATATATATATATATATATATATATATATATATAATAATATATATATATATATATATATATATATATATATATATATATATATATATATATATATATATATATATATATATATATAATATATATATATATATTATATATATATATATATATATATATATATATATATATATATATATATATATATATATATATATATATATATATATATATATATATATATATATATATATATATATATATATATATATATATATATATATATATATATATATATATATATATATATATATATATATATATATATATATATATATATATATATATATACTTCTAAATTTATCAGTATGCTTTAAACTTTAAATACTTTCAAGTTCAAAATATTTTATTATTATTATTATTATTATTATTATTATTATTATTATTATTATTATTATTATTATTATTATTATTAGTAGTAGTAGTAGTAGTAGTAGTAGTAGTAGTAGTGTTGAGGACTGTAATTAGACATATTATTTTATGGGGTCATCGTTGGCTCTCATGATTAAATGGCTTCCTTTCTCGCAACATTGATAATTTTGAAGGAGAAATTCCATTACGTAACGACCATCTAAAATTTTAAAGAAAATATTGGATCTTTCTTTACGTACAATTTTTATATTTTTATTACATATTTATTCATAGAAAACAAATGATATCTTTGGAAACACTGTCTGTCTGTCTGTCTGTCTGTCTGTCTGTCTGTCTGTCTGTCTGTCTGTCTTCTCTGTCTCTCTCTCTCTCTCTCTCTCTCTCTCTCTCTCTCTCTCTCTCTCTCTCTCTCTCTCTCTCTCTCTCTCTCTCTCTCTCTCTCTCTCTCCTCTCTCTCTCTCTCTCTCTCTCTCTCTCTCTCTCTCTCTTTCTTTAAATTTTTTTTTTTTTTTTTAAATAATTATTTAATAATTTAAAAATTTAATAATATAATATATATATATATAATATAATATATATATATATATATATATATATATATATATATATATATATATATATATATATATATATATATATATATATATATATATATATATATATATATATATATATATATATATATATATATAAATAAATATATATAAATATAATAATATTAAAAAATATTTTTAAAGAAAACTTCAACCCTCGTTCTCTATTAATAAAATACAAACTTTTAATTAAAAAACACTATAATTAAAATAATAAAAAGTAAGACATTAAAAAGGGGGTAACATTATAATTAAAAAAGACAATAACAGAAACAGAAATAAAAAGAATAGATAGCACAACGGTTTTGGAGAACTCTCCTGTCTCCCTCTTCAGGTGAAACTAAGCAGAGAATGAGGAAAAATGAAAAATGAAATACCGCAATGTCAACATCATGGTAGTCAGGAAAAGGTCATTTAGCTACTATTTAATTTGGAGTCTTCAGAATTTGTTACCTTGTTGCTTAAGTTTGTCATTCTACAACAAAATTTATTAGTTGTTCTTATATCTCCTAATTTTATTGACTATCATAAATTCTTTGAATATATAAACATCAAAATAGAGTCATTCTCTCTTCACCTCATTTTTCAGAAATCATCATAGGTGATTTCAATGTTCACCACCAGCAAAGGATTTCATCTATTTAATGATACAGGCGGTGAACGTGCGTTCCAATTTTCTTCCCAGAACGACCTTGAGCAATTGATGCAGATCCCTTCTCGAACCATGATCGCCTTGGGGATGAACGCAACATTCTATAGCTTTTTTTAAACTTCTAATCCTTCTCCTTATACTGATACTGTTAAACTCTATCCTCCTCTGGATTCTTCTGATCACTTCATATATCTGTATCCTCTTCTATCGTTTCAAGTCTTCCGCAAGAAAAACCTCTACCTATTGCAAGGAAACGTTTGTGACATTTTGTTGCTCAAGCTGGTCGGACTTGCGGTCGTACTTCTTTGATTTTCCTAGGAATGATTATCGCTTCATGGGTCCATATGCTTGTGCAGAGCGCTTTACCGAGGAGATTTTCTGTGATATGGAATCTTATATTCTATAATCTATCCCTTCTACTAATTTTACAAACTGTAGTTTAACTCTGATTGTTCTTGTTATTTGCCGTAGGGATGCTGCCTTCAGGAATTACCATCGCCTTCAAACTTCAGAAGCTTGTGCAAATTATATTTCATTCTGGAATTGTACAAAATCTTTTCTTCGTAACATCAAAAACTCATTTCTCAGTACAAAAAGCAATATATTTTCTGTCTCCTTTTCCTCAGGCTCTTACTGGTATTTTGCGAAAAAAAAGAAGTCAGCTCAGACTTTGCTTCTTCCTCATTTCTCTCCTCTAGTATCTTCTTTCGGCACAATTGCAGCCTTATCTTTATCTAAAGCTGAATTCTTTGCTCAAAATATTTGCCGTTAATTCAACTTTAAAAAGATTTTGAAGCTATAACTTCCTCCTTCAATCCACCCCCTCTCCACTCAAATTTATTTATGTCTAAAATTGTAATTTCTTCTAAATACGACATTTCTTCTCTCTCTGAGCTTAACACTAAAAAGACGTACGGTTCTGATGGTGTCCCTCCCATGGTTCTCAAAACTTGCAGTTTTTAGATTGCACCTTGACTTGGTAAACTATTTCGCCTCTGTCTTTCTATTCAACCTTCCCTTCTTGCTGGAAACGTGATCTCATTCCGCCTGTGCCGAAAAAGAGGGAATATCCAGCTACCGTCCTTTTTTTCCAATCTCCGTTCTTTCTAAAGTTTCTTTTTTAAGATATTGAAACATCCCAAATCTTCAGACCTTATCTCTGATTACCAGTATAACTTTCTCAAAAACGAACTACTGATGATCTTCTTTCCATTTTCTCTGACACTTAGTCTTCCGTTCTTCGGAATTGCGGTAAATGTTTTGCTGTCGAGCTACACATATCGAAAGCCATCGATAGAGCATGGCACAAGCTTTGATTTTAAACTTCGCTCTTTCGGAATCTATACTCTCTGATTTCTTTTTCGGTAGTAGTCGTCGATAGCAGCTCTTGTAGACGGCCACTGTTCTTCCTTTAAATCTATTAAAAATGGTGTTCCTCAGGGATCTGCCCTATCTCTCAACTTTTTCTAACTTTTCATTAAAAGACCTTCTCTCAATTACTTAAATTTCCTATTCACTCCTGTAAAAAAGACTCCACCCTTCATTACTCCTTCCAACTTGACTATGATTCCGGTATTTCCTTAACTCTAATGGAAACTGGTAGGGATCTGACCTTTGCCCACCAGAGGTTATACAGGGTAATAAATAAATATAAATAATATATATATATATATATATATATATATATATATATATATATATATATATATATATATATATATATATATATATATATATATATATTATATATATATAATATATAATATAATATATATATATAATAATAATATATAAATAATAATAAATATAATAAAATAATAAATAATAATAATAATAATATAAAATAATAATAATAAAATTAAAAGTGAAGGACTTCTAAACAAATTATCATTTTGTTTATGCAAAATTTTGTATCGGTATCGGTATCAGATTTTTTTTACGATATCGATACTTTAAAATATTTTATGCGCCAATGACAGACACCCGATACTACAAAATTAGCCGATACCGATGCTTGCCTCCATCCCTGATATATATATATTATATATATATATATATATATATATATATATATATATATATATATATATATATATATATATATATATATATATATATATATATATATATATATATATATATATATATTATATATATATATATAGTACATTAAACCTCTCGTAAGGACCGATTATATTTATTTTAATTGAACAAAATTGAGGATATTTCTTTTGCGACACGTTTTGAAGGTCTCTTAATGTGTGAGGGTTGGCAAATGAGGGAAAGGGAGTCTTCTTTGCAATTTCTTTTCTTATATATATATATATTATATATATATATATATATATATATATATATATATATATATATATATATATATATATATATATATATATATATATATATATATATATATATATATATATATATTCGACTATCTTAGCTTCAAATAGAACACTCTTTTCTTCCTCTACTTTCTCTGAAATCATCATTTTAGGTAATTTCAATGTTCATCACCGCCAATGGCTTTCATCTAGCTCTCATGATCCAGCCAGTGAACTCGCCTACTACTTTTCTATCCAGAACAACCTTGAGCAGTTGGTGCATCTCCCAACCCATATCCTTGATCGCCTTGGTGATGAATCCAACATACTTGATCTTTTCCTAACTTCTAATCCTTCCCCTTATTCTGTAAAACTCTTCCGTCCTTTGAGTTCATTCGATCACCTTCTTATTTCTGAATCCTGTTCTGTCTCTACAAGTCTTCCGCAAAGGACGGCAAAGGTCTTCGGCGAGGAAACATTTCTGGCATTAAAGATGCCACTAACTGGTCTGACTTGTTGTTGTACTTTTTTGATTTCCCATGGAATGATTACTGCTTCCGTGGGAGAGGTCCCTCGGAATATGCAGAACGCATAAAAGAGTTAATTCTCTCTGACATGGAGTCGTACTGCCTTCAGGAATTACCGTCGTCTTCAAACTCCAAAACTCATGCAAACTTATATTTCATCCCGGAATCGTGCAAAATCTATATTCGTGACACTAAAAACTCATCTCTCGGTAGAAAATGCAATAATATTTCTGGTTCTTCTTCTTCACGCCCTTTCTGGTATTTTGCAAAAAATGTCAACTATAACTCTGCTTCTTACTCTTTTCCACCTTTAGTATCTCCCGACGTTACAACTGCCTGTGGTTCTCAAAACTAGCGCTTCCGAACTCGCACCCTGCCTTGGTAAACTATTTCGTCTTTGTCTTTCTACTTCAACCTTCCCTTCTTGTTGGAAACGTGCGCTCATTCAGCCTGTGTCGAAGAAGGGGGACCCCTCTCAATCCTCTAACTATCGTCCTATTTTTTTAACCTCCGTTCTTTCTAAAGTTTTGAAATCTATCCTTAACAGGAAGATTTGGAAACATCTCAATTCTTCTAATGTTATCTCTGATCGCCAGTATGACTTTCGTAAGAAGCGCTCTTCTTTCCCTTCTGTCTGACTCTAGTTCTTCTGTTCTTCGGCACTTTGGTGAATCTTTTGCTGTGGCGCTGGACATATCGAAGGCTTTCGATAGAGTCTGGCACAAAGCTTTGATTTCCAAACTTCCCTCTTTCGGCATCTATCCTTCTCTCTGTGACTTTCTCTCTGATTTCCTTTCTGGTCGTTCTATAGCAGCTGCTGTAGACGTCCACCGTTCATCCTTTAAATTTATAAATAGTGATGTTCCTCAAGGTTCTGTTCTATCCCAACACTTTTTCTGTTTTTCATTAATGCCTTCTATCAGTTTACTTCATCTCCTATATATATATATATATATATATATATATATATATATATATATATATATATATATATATATATATATATATATATATATATATATATATATATATATATATATATATATATATATATATATATATATATATATATATATATATATATATATATATATATATATATATATATATATATATATATATATATATATATATATATATATATATATATATATATATATATATATATATATATATATATATATATATATATATATAAATTCCACTCGAGACGAGTGGAATGCCTCAAGCTCTTTCTTGAGATATATTTAGCTTTCTATAGTTTTTCTAGCTTTTTCTAGAACGTGCAACTTTGTTTAGGTCTATCCCCTAGTAACGATGGGAGTGTCAGTGTCAGCGACAACGGGCACTGAAAGTGAGGCATCCTCGATGATGACATTAGACACGTGTGCACATGCGCGCTCAAACACATTTACCTAACCCTGTGACGTCATAACACTGTACCATCATGAAAGTAAAATGTCATACGTCGCCCATCATGTATTTCTGTCCACATGGTTTTTATCTTCGCTATTTTGAATTTCTGTCAACGTGCTTTTCATCTCCGTCATCTTGAATTTCAGTTCAAATGGATTTCATTTCTAACATCTTGAATTTCTAACCACGTGGGTTTCGTCGCCATCTTGGTTATGAACTTTTATTGCTATCTTTTCTATAAACGTAATGCCATCTTTTGTGTGAAAAAAAAATTTAATATTCCCAAACCAAAAAACAAACCCTTAAAATTTTAAATAGACCAGGATTCGAAATCTCACCTTCTGATTTGAAATCCATCACGTTACCACTATACTAAACCAGATTATTTCTTAGAACGTACAATTTTCCCAATTTATGAAAACAAATATTTATTAACATGGAATAATTAATTACTTTGTTGATTATATAATCTCGTTTAAGTCATGTTTGGCATAATCCATTGCTATATAATGATCATTTAATCACTGTTATTACGTAAAATTTGTACATAACAAGCAGTCACCAAATATATACCTTTACCGTATTATTAAAAAAATTTATTTAATATAAGTTTATTTTTTATTTCCCAATTTTTCTTACCTAAAATTTCATAAGGATTTCAAAAATATTTTTTTAAATGTAAGATTAATATTTTTGAGTTATGCATTAATGTAATATAAATATATTATATATATATTATATATATATATATATATATATATATATATATATATATATATATATATATATATATATATATATATATATATATATATATATATATATAGAGATAGACAAAAAAAAACACTATAACCGTGTTTTGTTTTATACAATTAAAACACCACAGGAAAATTAAAACACAAATTTTTTAAAAAAGAGGAGGCTTTTAAAGGAACAACCGTCCTTCCTCTTCCAGGCTCAAGTTTAATGAAACTTAAACTTTAATTTAAACTTGAGCCTGAAAGAGGAAGGACGGTTGTTCCTTCGAAAGCCTCGCTCTTTTTTTTAAAAATTTTTGTTTTAATTTTCCTGTGGGGTTTTAATTGTATATATATATATATATATATATATATATATATATATTATATATATATATATATATATATATATATATATATATATATATATATATATATATATATATATATATATATATATATATAGGTTGTTCAAGGTGTACCCCGAGACTCACTGAAAGTTGTTATGGAAGGAAATACCACAGGAACCAATCTAGATCAGTTTCTGCAAATATTTTCCATGAGCATCAGCGCATCGCTGCTATCGTTGGGTTAAGTCCTTGATGTCATTGGTGTTCAATTAAAGTGGCTGCTAACATCGTACTCATGTACAGGTGTTCCTTCAGAGGACCAAACATGTTGAAATCACAGGTAGCTAATCCGAACTATAAGGGGCTTTCTGAAACACTTCCTAGTAAATATCGAAGACAGTGGTTGTCAAGAGGGAACGTGGGTCTGAACTTTGTTATGGAAAAAAATAACATGTCATGACAACACTCCAGGTATTTCCCTGCCAATGCCATCTCGGATTTGACTCTTGAGAAATGTGGAATACCACTTGGCAATTACTGTGACCCCATTCTCAAAAAATATCCACACGAATGACATTGTGCATATCCAAGACGTTTCGCAAAAGTTTCACGCCCGGCGGCTGAGAACTTTAATGTAGCCACTCTGTACTACGTGGTTTGCTTTCAGGCGTGAAATAATGCAACAATGTTTCATCATACGAGATGATTGATTGGAGAAATCCATTCCCCTCAGTGTCTTACCACTACATTATTAGCTGATCATAAGTATTTTGCGTGCAAACCTCTGATCAACTGTCAGCTGTCAGGGTGCATGTACAGTATATATATATATATATATATATATATATATATATATATATATATATATATATATATATATATATATATATATATATATAT
>SEYY01016111.1:2500-5000 GCA_009176605.1 Armadillidium nasatum
TGTCGCGCCTGCATGTCACACTGAAAGGGTGCGACGTACTAGCGTGTCACACAGCATTAATCTTGTTTTAATTAAGAAATCTTGTTAGCATCACTCATCTCCTTCCATAGTTACTCGACAAATATTTTAAAATAAAGCATCTTGGTTATGAATTCAAAAAACTACTCGAAACCAGTTAGGAATGATCCTTTATTTTGAAATCTGTACATTAAGATAAATACCTTCTTAGATTTTTCTTCTTTCTTAAGTTAAATTTTAAAAAATAATCGATGAAAATATTTTACTTTAACAAATGCTTCGAATTCCGAAAAGTGCTACTGACTTTCAGAATTCGCTTTACAAGAAAAAAGATAACCGATAAGCGTGGGGAAATGCCCTTGCTTAAATACTGATACTATGATTATTTAAACACTGTATAAACTAATAAGCTGCTTCATCACTGGCTTTACTTACTCAGGTTTTCCGCCACTGACGACAGATTACGCTGATCAATCAAAATCACAGTTCATTTTCTTTATTATTCTTATTATTATTATTGATTTTCTTTATTTTCTTTTGGCAACGTATTCAGGACTGATGCCACCTGAAGTGATGGGGTAATCCATATTTTAGGAAAAAAAATTAAAGTTCGTTAATACTGTCTTGCGGTATTTAATATATATATATATATATATATTATATATATATATATATATATATATATATATATATATATATATATATATATATATATATATATATATATATATATATATATATATATTTTTTTTTTTTTTTTTTTTTTTTTTTTTTTTTTTTTTTTTTTTTTTTTTACTTACAACTTTTCCCACAATCGTGGGGTGGTGTCTATCGCAGGCCACATCCATCAAAACACTCACCCATTCACCAATCTTTTCCATTCATTCCTATCCTCTGTCAACCGCACACCCTCCTCCCAATTCTTCCCTCTATCCCTTAACAGCTCCTTGACATTACTCATCCAACTTCCCCTCGGTCTCCCCCTATCTCTTACACCCTCCACTTCTGAAACAAATACCTTTTTAGCCAATCTCTCATTCATTCCTACAAACATGTCCAAACCATCTCAGCATACTTTGTTCAGCTCTCTCAACCAAGCTCTTTCTCCATCCACACATTTCTTTTATTCTAACATTCCTGACTCTATCTCTTCTACCAACTCCACAAACCGCTCTCAGACCTTTCATTTCGAAAACTTCTATTTTTTTCCTCTTTCTAGCGTTCAACCTCCATACTTCACTCCCATACATAACCACCGGTATACAGCATCCCTCAAACATTCTCACCTTCACCTCCCTTGGTAACCTTCCTCTATCCCAAATATCCCTCAAACCACCTAACACCTTTTCCCCTTCTCTTATTCTATGACCAACTTCATCACTCATACTTACATCAGCCTCTCCAAAAATCACCCCCAGATACTTAAATACAGTTACTATCTCCAATTTCTCCCTACCTACTTTAATTTGTAAATCATCTCCCTCAACCACACCCCTCTCCCCTCCCTCCCCATTTTTCATCCACAGCACTTTACTTTTACCCGCATTTACTTTTAAACCCAAATCATCACAACCCTTTACAAACTCATCCACCAATACTTTCAAATTTTCATGTGTTTCAGCCAAAAGTACCACATCATCCGCATACATCAATACATTTGCATCCCACATTTCAACATGTTCCCTCATTCTCACCCCTTTCCCTACCCTATCCATTTTACTAACCACTTTATTAATAAATAAATTAAATAACCCCGTAGACATTACACAACCCTGTCTCAGACCATTATTTACTTTAAAAAACTCAGTCTCCATTCTGTTCACTCTCACACATGCCCTGCTATTCCTATATAAAGCTCTAATACCTTTCCGTACTTTCTCCTCAATATCATACTCATTCAGGACCTCCCACAGCTTATTCCTGTCTACCCTATCGTAAGCTTTTTCCAGATCCATAAAGCACATGTACACATCTTTCTTCTTCTCTCTACTTTTCTCTTCAATCATTCTTAATGTAAAAACCTGATCCATACAACCCCTTCCTTCTCTGAAACCTCCCTGTTCCTCTCCTATTAACCCATCCATCCCTACCCTATTCAGTAAAATTCTTCCATACACTTTCCCTACAACGCTTAGTAAACTTATCCCCCTATAACTCCCACACTCAAACTTATCACCCTTACCTTTATACAAAGGAACCACACATGCATCCTGCCAATCTTGTGGTACCACACCCGATGTCAAACATAAATTAAATAATCTTAACATCCACTCTACCACACTCACACCCCCTTCCAACAGCATCTCCCCACTTATTCCATCCAAACCCGTAGATTTACCTCTTTTCACTTTCCTCAAAGCTTTACCTATTTCTTCTATAAGTGGGTGTTGGCACGCCCCATTCGTGACAGGAGAGAGCAAACTATTGTAGCCATAGTGGAGCGTGACATTCTTCCCTCTTTGTTGCGTTTGCCTTGAGAGAA
>SEYY01016111.1:10000-11305 GCA_009176605.1 Armadillidium nasatum
ATATATATATATATATATATATATATATATATATATATATATATATATATATATATATATATATATATATATATATATATATATATATATATATATATATATATATATATATATATATATATATATATATATATATATATATATATATATATATATATATATATATACCTCTGGTGAGTAAAGGCCAAAGGCATGCTAATTTCCACTAGAGTTGGGAATATATATATATATATATATATATATATATATATATATATATATATATATATATATATATATATATATATATATATATATATATATATATATATATATATATATATATATATAATATAATGATCGATCGCATGTCATATTTTCTCATTTGCGGATGCGGATGCGGATGTTGAATTTTTGAAAGTGCGGATGCGATGCGATGCGGAATGCGGATGTTAATTTTGATGAGGATGCTTCGCGGATGCCATCACTATATATATATATATATATATATATATATATATATATATATATATATATATATATATATATATATATATATATATATATATATATATATATATATATATATATATATATATATATATATATATATACTATATATATATATATATATATATATATATATATATATATATATATATATATATATATATATATATATATATATATATATAACAGTGGCGGCTCGTGTAAACTTGGCAAGGAGGGGCTGCATATATATATATATATATATATATATATATATATATATATATATATATATATATATATATTATATATATATATATATATATATATATATATATATATAATATATATATGTATGTGTGTGTGTGTGTGTGTGTGTGTGTGTGTGTGTGTGTGTGTGTGTGTGTGTGTGTGTGTGTGTACCTTACTTATTCTGGAAAGCTTGCTGATATTCTTATTTAAAAATACGGCCATATAACACATATATTTAAATTTTTTAAAAAAAATTTTCTTACTTAATTAATCGAAAAATTCATCGTACTGCAATTTTGAGATATTTAACTCAGGAAAAGACGCTGCCACACTTACGCTGCCAGACGAACGATGTCGTCGAGGCAATTAAAGTACTATAATGTACTTAGTAAATAAACTTAGTATAATATATTTTTTTTAATTCCCAATTTTCCTTTATCAGAATTCTTCAAGGATTTCAAAAATGTTATCCTTTTTAATGTACATTAAGTAGTTTGTAATATTTGTGTGGACTAAAGTGCAGTCTGGCCCTTTATATATTATATATATATATATATATATATATATATATATATATATATATAT
>SEYY01016113.1:0-2500 GCA_009176605.1 Armadillidium nasatum
TCATACTTACACCTCAAAGGGAGCTTATATACACAGTATATATATATATATATATATATATATATATATATAATATATATATATATATATATATATATATATATATAATATATAATATATATATATAATAATAATATAATAAAAAAAAAAAAAAAAAAAAAAAAAAAAAAAAAAAAAAAAAAAAAAAAAAAAAAAAAAAAAAAAAAAAAAAAAAAAAAAAAAGTAAAAAAATAAAATAATATAACAATAATATATATATATATATATATATATATATATATATATATATATATATATATATATATATATATATATATATATATATATATATATATATATATATATATATATATATATATATATGTTTTTTAATAATTATAAAATTATTATAATTATTATTAGAAGTAGTAGTAGCAACAGAAATAGTAGTTTTAGTTATGGTTTTTATTACGAAATGAAAATCAATACTTTTAATAACTCTTAATTTATTTTAAAGTATTTTAAAAGGGAAACATGCAATAAGTAGTCAACCATCTTAAAAGATCATAGGAAAGAATACTTTTATTATAAATATAGACTTCCACACCACTATCATTACAGTTTCAATAATAGACATTTTGAATAATAATAAAATTAAATACATCGATATCCATTTTACTATGGCACCCCGCCATCCCAGAAGCGTCAAAGAGAATAAACCTTTCCAATGTTGGGGGTTCCCGATGGATACCCTTGTGAAATTCCACTAATTTTTTTATATATGCATATGTGAGTTCCTTCATACTTTTTTTACGCTGTGGTTTCATACGACTCTTTTACTTGCCTCATTCCAATACTCTGGGGTCATTCCTTCTTTACGAGTCATTTTAATATTTTTGTATCAGGACGACTCTTCTGAACTCTGAACCACGGTCCCCTAAGGTTGTAAAACACATTCATTTCTATTTATATCTCTTGAAAGCTCTCCTATAGCGACACTTCTTATCTCTTTTCAATTCCCTAATTTCTACTTCCCTCTCTGTCATATACAGTATATATATATATATATATATATATATATATATATATAATATATATATATATATATATATATATATATATATATATATATATATATATATATATATATATATATGATACAGAGAGAGAGAGAGAGAGAGAGAGAGAGAGAGAGAGAGAGAGAGTGTGTGTGTGTGTGTGTAGTTGTGCTCACTTGCGTGTTTCTCTTTACCGTTAATAAAGGCATTTTGAGCATTTCTATTAAAAGTGTTTTTCATTTTCAACATTTTTTTCATCCTGTTTCCATTTACTGTCTTTGTTGATGTTTCAGTTGAAAGAAAATTTGACATCGCGTGTCTTTTACCGATCGATAATAACTTTATTTTTCACAAACACACACAAACACAAACACAAACACAAACACACACACACACACACAAAAAAAGAAAACTTGCAACCATTTATTTTTTAAAATGGCTCTACTCCATAATAAAAGGCATTTAAAACAATAATAATTCCTAACGCCTTAATACTGCATACCTTACGCGACGTATTTTGGGGGAAACTCGTCCAACGATATACATATACACGTGAAAATATCAAATTTGGGGTCACAATTACGGAGAATGTTACATACAATGGGTCCTACATACCGATAAAAAGTATATATATATATATATATATATATATATATATATTATATATATAATATATATATATATATATATATATATATATATATATATATATATATATATATATATATATATATATATATATATATATATATGAAGTGAAATGCAAGAGAAGAACGTTCACTTTAAGAATAATTGTAATACATAACTGAATTTTTCGTCAACTCTTCGGAGAGCTTCAAAAACGACACAAATTATTGTTTTATGAAGAAACACGGTAATGAAGGCTTCAATTACTCCTTTTTAAAAAAATGTTGCTGCATTTTTGACTTAGAATTTCGTCATTTAGCCATTAAAGCTCTTTAGCAAAACGAATAAATAAAAATTGCTTTTTGTTTAAAATCCACAATAACCGTATCATTAATTTAATTAATATTAAAACAGTAATGAACATACCAACTATATATTATTACTATTAATTTCAATTATAATGAAAATAGTAGCGATGGACCTTGAGTGGATAATAACACTCTACGATCGAAAGTTAGTTCTATATTTAAACAAATGGAATGCTACATAAAAAAAAAAATAAAAAAAAATATTTGTACTTTAAGAAATAAACTAAAATCATATATATATATATATATATATATATATATATATATATATATATATATATATATATATATATATATATATATATATATATATATATATATATATATATATATATATATATACAGAAAATTTAAGTAACAATTAAAATTCATGATGGGAATGCTTAGCAATCAAATACGGCATCAAGGACACTGTAGGACATGAGGTCAAATAATGTGTTAAAACCATACCTTGAAGAATCTCTCTCT
>SEYY01016113.1:7500-10000 GCA_009176605.1 Armadillidium nasatum
GGGGTTAAGACTGAAAATTATACTGAAATATGGTGAAATAAATCAAACAAAATATAATAAAAATAAGATTTTTTTCATTTTGCTTCTTTTTCTTTTCTGTTTCTTTTGACCGCTCCTCTTCTGCTAGTGAATAATCATCTTTGTAGATGATTATTATGCGCCCATAAAGGTTTGGTTGAAAAATCTTTACTTGGGGATCCCGAAGATCCTCTTCTAATTTTCTGACTGTAGATGTTACATTTAGCTATTTCGAGCCTATCCTGAAACATTGTAAAGTACTCCCATCCTGCTAAAGCTGATCTTTTAACCATATTGACTGAAAGTTTGAACAAAATAATTTTGAAATAATGTATCTAAATGATACAAATTTGATACACAGCAATAAAATAACAATTTTATTTATGAATACAGGTTATATTGATAATTTTATACCTTACATTTTTTCAAACTTTAACTCTTAAGCAAACCTGTTGAATCACTATTGTAAATCAGAAAAAGAAAAAAAATTCAATAATTTGTGTAGTTTTTCGAACTTTTATTATACAAAATCTGTAATTTTCTGATTTTTTTTTTTAAAGAAAATTTTTTATGCATATAATCAGTCGTGAATGTTCCTATTAAGACTGTTCTACTCCTACCTTATAATTAATTTCAATTAAAATTATATCAAATTTTCATATCTTAAAATTTCAGTGCTTTTGACCTCATACAAATTTATAGGCAACCCTGGCCAGAACCCCGGCCCCGACAAAATTCCAACCCAGGTCGGTCCCTATATATATATATATATATATATATATATATATATATATATATATATATATATATATATATATATATATATATATATATATATATATATATATATATATATATATATATATATATATATATATATATATATATATATATATATTATTGTCAAGATCATATGTAAGCATATATTTCTAATATAAAGAGGCGTGGCATTACGCTTTGCGGATAGGGTAAAGTCAAAACTTCTAAAGGAGAAGATTCCAAATTTTGTTTCACGTAGCAACTGCGTACTGAGGTAATTATAATAAATGAAATTAAACTGTTAGATTAGATACGAATCGATTGAGTTATTCCCTTTATACGACAATTGTTTTTATCTGCGAAACTCATTCAGTGACTGAATTTAAACAGAAATAAAGTAAATTTCCGGAGAAAGTAAAAATTTCTGCCACATGAGATTCAACACAGAAAATCTCTGCAGCTTTAAAGCAGATCCAATGGATTATCATATAAAGGAAGATTCAGAATACTACTGAGAATCACTGTCAGAAAGTCGAATGAAACAGGATGAAATAGGATGAAAGGGGATGAATATATTTTAAACATCAGTTTTTATAACGAAATTAAAGATAGAATATTAACTAAAAAATTATAAAGAAAGCTAAATTTTGAACGTCAAAGAAACGAAACCTTAACGTGATAGGGTTCCAATTTGAATGGAATAATATTTATTACAAGAGATACGACGAAATAAAAAGAAAAGATACACTGTGGCCTCCATTGTCACGCCGAACTTTTTTCTCATTCGCTGACAAGACAACGTCGAGGGGCACATTTTTCTTTCCATTCTTTATATTCGCGTCTCTTTATGTATGAAAATGTAATTCGAAAATGGACTTAATATTGAAATGAAAACTCTTCCTCTATTTTATTTTTTTTACCTTTTAACTTCTGTTGAAAGAAAAGAAAACTTGGACATGCATAATTAAATATTTAAAACGTGCACAAGGGTCTATTCCGTCAAATACGTGGGAGTACAAAGAGGTGTGTGAGTGTGTGAGAGTGAGAGTGTGTGTGTGTGTGTGTGTGTGTGTGTGTGCAAAACCTCTTACAAATTGAGATAATTCTTTCCTAGTGAACCTTAATCTAATTAGAAAGATCAAAGAAAGTACTAAGGGTTTCCACATTCTCATTTAATACACTGTGAACGTTTCATACCGTATCTCGGTCCATCTTCAACACAAACTAAATTTTACAAATTTCTGTTTTAAAATACAATCAAAATATAAATTTATTAACTTTCTATATATATGATATTTAAAATAATAATTATTGCAATAAAATAATAAAAATTAAAGTAATAATATTAATATTAAAATAACATCAATAAAAATAAAAAGACTGGACTATTTTGGAAAAAAGGGCATCATTATTGAGTGAAAAGGACAATAGAAGAAGCTTGGTCATTTAAAGTTGGGCAGTGGGTTTTTATATATAAAACTTCAAAATTTTACGATCAAGAAAGGAGATGCATGTTGAAGAATAGAGAAATTAGAAGAATAAAAAGGGTGGGTATCCATGGTCTTTTATGGCAGAGTGTACAGGAGAGCAAAGAGGAAGGTGCGTACTAAAGGAAACTCGAAACTCTCTATGCTTATCAATCCTCACTTTTAATTGAAGACCAGTTTTGGGACACTTAAGTAAATATATTAAAGAGGATCTGAGAAGCATTGGATAAGACTCC
>SEYY01016113.1:15000-32500 GCA_009176605.1 Armadillidium nasatum
TGTCAACTTATCTTACATTTCTTGGACACAGAACATTTAAACTATATCTTGGATTTCTTATAATACTCTCAACGGACATTGTGCTAGACGCGGAGCTTATAACTTCTTTCAACTGTGAAATTGCTTAAATAATAAAGCTCTATTAATATTAAAGCTCTTTTGCTTTTAACTCTGGGGAGGGAGTTCATCTCGGTTTGGGTGAAAATTTGAATATAAAGTGTTTTGTAATGATGATTAATATTGAATATATTTACCAGAGGGAAGCAAAGAACGCTTGTATCTATAATTACTAACATAAGCGTACAGTAGAAGACAGTCTTATGCGCTATGGCAAGCAAGTGATACATAATGGCATAAAACATTACTGTCTTCAAAACAAAGAGAACGTCTGTCCTCAACTTTCTACGTTTTTAAAATTACATTTTAGAACATTCTGTCTTTATAAACCTTAAGGCTTAAAACTCCTAATAAAAAAATAATTAACAACTGAAAGAATATGCGAAGTGAAATTAATACCATTCTCGTACATATTTGCAAGAGAGTTTTGAGAAAATTGAGAGCTCAAATGGATGTGTTGGAAAAAAAAAAAAGACACACAAGGATATTATCTTTGAAATATAAAATCTTCATCTAAAAAAGCCAGCATATATATATATATATATATATATATATATATATATATATATATATATATATATATATATATATATATATATATATATATATATATATATATATATATATATATATATATATATATATATATTCCCATTAGTGACTTCAAAGCATCAAATTACCGAGTGTAAATGTGAAATATATAGAACTTAGTCCGGCTAATTTAAAAGCACCCATTTCTGATATTGAAGATGAAGAAAAATTTAATCAGGATTTTACAAATCCGGTGTAAATTTTACTCCTGATAATAATTAATTGTATAAGTAAGAGTGTGAAAGCATATAACAACACGCATTTTTTTTCTCTCAAACCTTCCTTAAGAGTTACTCAAGCACTTTGGATATCAAACTTGCTTTTAATAGATAAGAAATCTTGAAGAGGAAAGGCAAATCGTATTTATAAACCCAAAAGCACTTTCTAAGTCTGTTTTACATTGAAGACAAAAAAAAAAAAAAAAAAAAAAAAAAAAAAAAAAAAAAGAGAAGAATAAGCTCCAAACATTCATCTTAATTAATACAGTGAACAAAAATATGACCCTCATGCATGTACACCGCAAGAGCTACATAGGACAGTTTAAAACACTAAGCGAAAACATGGTGTGTGTTCACGGGCGCACGAGCGTGTTAGAGAGAGCGAGCGGCCGGGCGTGTGTGTGTGTGTGTGTGTTGGTCTCTTTGAGCTGTATCAAAAGCGTAATTTCATTAGCTCAAATTTTCAAGCCAAAATGAAACTGTTTTCTTATTTAAATTTCTTTCTATTCACAAATAAATTAAATTAAATTCAAATGAAATACACTTTATATAATTAACTGCAAAGGCGCACTTAGACGGAAACAAACGCACAGGCAAAACAGACAGGTAAGCACTGTCTCTTGAGATCTACGAATAATATATATATATATATATATATATATATATATATATATATATATATATATATATATATATATATATATATATATATATATAATATATATAGATAGAGAGAGAGAGAGAGAGAGAGAGAGAGAGAGAGAGAGAGAGAGAGAGAGAGAGAGAGGAGAGAGAGAGAGAGAGAGAGAGAGAGAGAGAGAGAGAGAGAGAGAGAGAGAGAGAGAGAGAGAGAGAGAGAGAGAGAGAGAGAGAGAAGAGAGAGAGAGAGAGAGAGAGACAGACAGACAGAGAGAGAGAGAGAGAGAGAGAGAGAGAGAGAGAGAGAGAATTTCAAATAAGGTATTAAGAAGTTTTAAAAAATGTTTGCTCTAAAATATTTGAAATTTCCAAATACATTTATAATGTTTTTAAATACTGACTACATTATAATGGACATTTATTTAAGCCTTTTAAGGATATTTCCCAATACGTTAAGTTTACAATATATATATATATATATATATATATATATATATATATATATATATATAATATATATATATATATATATATAATATATATATATATATATATATATATATATATATATATAATATATATAGTTAAATTTAATATTAAGAGACTATAAGAAAGCTCTAATTCAAAAAGTTAGCGTAATAAAATGTTTCAAGACCGATAAATGCTTAAACATTTCTATATTAATATAACGATTACATCACTTCCAACTATTTTTAATTTAAACAAAGAAACAAATGAATTATCTCAACAGGATGACTTGGATAATAAAGGAGAAGCTAATGGGACAAATAGTTTCAGATTTTTCTAATAACATCTTTTCTTTTCTTTGTTTTCAGTGTCTTTTGAAAAAGACAGTAGAACTATTCTCAGTTTTCACAACATTATTGGTTATATTCCTTCCTTTATACGGTTTTTCTAGTAAATTTTTTTTACTACTGCAAGTCTTGAATATGAAATTGCAGAACCTTTTAATATAATACAAATCTTGTTGGAAAAGTGGAATTTCAAAAAGCTTTTCGACTCATCAATTCAAAAAATCACATTTTTTTTAATTAAATTAAATTTTTTTTCTCCGTTATGAATGGTAGCATTTTTTCTTCTTCTTCTTCTATTATCGCTTATTACAATGAAAACTGTTGTTCAACTCTCTGATCACACATTTGAGGGGGTTAGTCTTCTCGGCATCATCTCATCCTTTCTTTTCAACTGCTTAATTATTGCCTCAGTCTTTATCACTATACATTAATATGCATACTGCACCTGCCGGTGAGAGGTTTGAACACACTTCCTTTCCTTAATTTTCGCCAGCATTATTTTAATTTATCTCTTTGGACAGTTTGTTTACCTTCTTCTGTAAAGTTTTACGCAAACAAATTTTGTTTCAAAACAAATATATTTCTTTGACTAATACTTTAAAGTTAAAAAGTTTACAGCGTTTATTAATTAATAAAATGGAAGCAACTTAAATATATGAAGGTAATAAATTATTTTTTTTTAATGTTTGTGTACCTGATAATTAGGTAATTTTACAACATCGGTTACGACTCCACAAAACATTATATTCCTTCCCTCTTCACGTTCTTTTTAAGGTCATTTTACTAGTTTTTTGAGGATTTTCATGTTTAAAAAGTTGGGATGGATATATCTTTAATTAAAATTGTTAGTGAGAGCAGAAGAGTTGATAAACAGAAAAACAAAAGATTTCAACTCAAGGAGAGCAATATGAGTGGAATTACCCCAGACATGATGCACACTCCACACTTGGGTAAGCAATATCTCTATGAGAAGCAAGGAACTGGGGTGGTGAGATGAAGTTTCGAATGCGCCTCAGAACACATAATCTTTTAAAAGTTTAGTTAGAGAAACCTCAGACACCGATCAGTTTAATCCTAGCATAATGTTTTACCTATTTCACTTCTTTTTTTAAGGGTTTATGATTTCACTTTGAATGTTTTAAACATAAAGAAATAAGTTCAAGATTTGTTGTATTTTTCAACTCTTTCTAAGGATGGAGTTGTTGATCAATTTGGCGTTACTGAACATTTCTTTGGTTTTAACTAACTTAATTTCAGATTTTGAAAAAAAAAATTTTTTTTTCATTCAAGGGATGACTGGAGACAGGAGCTACGAAGCGGCTCCAATAAACCTGTTCCAAACTATGGAGCTTTAAGAAACCTCCGCTCCAGCCTCCGCTTCCTCAGGGCTAAACGGGAATACAAGTAGCTATAGGCTCCAGATCCGACCCCAGGAATTGGAGCTTGATCTAACTTTAATATATATATATATATATATATATATATATATAATATATATATATATATATATATATATATATATATATATATATATAATATATATATATATATATATATATATAAAAATTAAAAGGGTTTCGTTTGGCATTAAAAAGAAGTTTATCGAAAATATATAATGAAGTTAAAAAAAAAAGTCCAAATCCTCTTATTTAGCACCCCGATTGAAGCTCTATCCACACTCATTCGCGCAACATCTGCAGCCAAAAGGAAACCTCTAACATCAACAAGAGCAGCTAAATACCAACCCCCCCACCACCACTTTACCTCCGTGGCTCAATGAACAACTCGCAGGCGGTGTCGCATCAAAGCCTTGTTTCGAGCTCCATTTAAAGCAATTTAAGAGGGATTTTAACAAGCAATTTCGAATAGAGTTTATGAGGCGATCGTAAAGGAGCAACTTTTAAAGAAATATTTCCACTTACAAATAGTTTAAATGTACACCTTCCTCCATTCTTCTTTCAATACAAAAAAATTAATTCATTCTATAATATATATATATATATATATATATATATATATATATATATATATATATATATATATATATATATATATATATATATATATATATAATATATAATATACAGAGAGAGAGAGAGAGAGAAGAGGGGGGGGGGACCAAAAGCAAAATCAGTGGCTGCTACTAGCTGGGGCGACTCATAACACTAATGAAGAAGAAAGATGAAAGGAAATAATTTACGAAGTGATCAAATTTGTTGTATCAACCTCGAGCCACAAAAAAAAAAAGATAATCCTGATACTATGTCCCAAGACGGAATACTTGCTCACCGTATAAGGAAGTTGCTTTTTTTTGAAGGAATAATGTTAAGAAATGAGAAACAATCTGGGGAGTACACCAAAATAAAAATACCAATATATATATATATATATATATATATATATATATATATATATATATATATATATATATATATATATATATATATATATATATATATATATATATATATATATTATATATATATATATATATATATATTTGTGAATAGGTTATTTATTTTTATGGTTAAAAAATATAAAGCAGCACGTGTTTACTGTAGTCTTTCTCCGAGAAACAAAAGTCAATAAAAGTAAAAAGAATTTACATATTAAAAAATTCTAAATAAAGAGAAACGTCCCTAATGAAGAAGAAGAAGAAGATTAAAAAAAAAAAAAAAAAAAAAAAAAAAGGAAAAGTATTTATTTTAATTTAGAAATGTTTTTGTTTTGGGGGATGGGACAGCTGCAGACCTGTCATTCAAGCGCCAGAGACAAAAATTAAAACAATGCCTCCAATTACTCGTCACTTAATACTTTAATCTTTGGAGCCATTTTAATTTAAAGGTGTAAATGAAAAACCCTTTTTTCGGCAGAAGTCTTTAAAAGGAATTCAACTACTAAGACTAATTTTACGATGCTTTTATCTCCACGTTTTAAATCTAATATTTTATTCTTCATTTTATTTAATTTTTTTAGTTTTTTATTTACTTTTTTTTTAGAGGTGTGTGTGTGTGTGTGTGTGTGTGTGTGCGTGATTCTAATTATAATTATGTTAAAACTCCTCATTTGAATTTCCTTTTAATATCAAAAAACGAATACCAGGGACTCAGACAGGACTTATGAGTCACACACACACACACAAAAAAAAAAAAAAAAAAAA
Source organism: Armadillidium nasatum (assembly GCA_009176605.1). Taxonomy (NCBI): domain Eukaryota; kingdom Metazoa; phylum Arthropoda; class Malacostraca; order Isopoda; family Armadillidiidae; genus Armadillidium; species Armadillidium nasatum. The sequence continues at coordinate 20,541 of SEYY01016113.1, forward strand.
AAAAAAAAAAAAAAAAAAAAAAAAAATGCTTTATGCAACTTATACACAAGGGATATTTTTAAATTATTTTTGGTATGTAGGTTATAAAGGTTATCTATCATAATGCAGCTCAAAAAAAACCTTTTCACATATTCCTACTCAAGAAACTGACGTATCATTCAAAATATTTTTACTCAAATTCTAATGATTTCGTATTTTTTACTTCAACCACTATTACTACTACTACTACTACTAATAATAATAATAATGTTGATAGTAGAAAAAATGAGTGTACAAAGTTTCAACTGGTTAATAATTAAAGTAACTTTAAGAATAATTTGAGTATTATAAATAGTTGAAATTAAAATATCCAACAGAATTGTATAATAATAATAATAATAATAATAATTAAATTAATCAGGAAAGAAATAATACTTTGAAGAAAGTTATATGGGAATGATTTATTACCACTGTAGATTTATAATTTTTCTGCAGAAAGAATTTTTTTTTTTTTATAAAAGTTCTCATTTCAAGGGCATTGCCCTATTCTATATATGAGTTGAATTTTTCTACATAGTATATACCTAGGATCCCAAGAGGGATCGAACCTGCGCCCTCAAGCACGTAAGTTAATCACCCTACCATTTGAGCCATGGCAGACGGAATATATATATATATATATATATATATATAATATATATATACTATATATATAATATATATATATATATATATATATATATATATATATATATATATATATATATATATATATATTATTTATAGTTTTTTTTTATATATATTATATAATTATATAATGCTAATAACGTAGGTAGCAACATAATGCATAAAAATTATAAACTTTATAATCATGATAAATAAAATAGACGTTTCGGATTTTTATAAATCCATTTTCAATATTTCCTGCAACCAGAATCACAAAGAAATTAATAATAAATCACAATATGTATGACAAAAATAAATAAAAATTTAAATTTAAATGATAAAGTAAACGAGCAAAGGTTACAAACACAAGTTATAAATTACAAATAAAAAGGTGAAATGAATGGAATCGGTGTTTTTTTTGAATATTAAGTTAGTTGGTTTGTAAGCGAGAAAAAAAAAAATATATAATATATATATATAATATATATATATTATATATATATATATATTATATATAATATATATATATATAATATATTATAATATATATATATACGTGACATTCCGAGTCCGGGACTTGAACTCTGATCAAGTTAAATTTATTTGAGTCCAGCAATAAGTAACAAGTGCATAAAATATATTAAAACTTTTTTTCTCGCAATTTTTTGCTAATTATATACTTGCGTATTTGTAAATATTTAAAGTATAATAAAAAAAATCCTATTCTCTTTTAAATAAAGGTGTGTTTTACGAACAAGCATTAAATAAATAAATTAATCTAAGAAAATTAAAATGTAAAGATTTCCGAAAATTATTTTTTTTAAATTAAAAATCATACAATTATTAAAACAATTTTACTGCAATATTTCTCCGATAATTCAAATATAGGGGAACCAATAAAAATATACTTCTGAGTAGGGCTTCTCAAACTCTTTCACAGCGACACCCTCCCATCATCAGGCACAATTTTTTCACGGCCCATTTTTCCAAATATCGTAAGAAAACTCAATAAATAGAAAATAAATGAAAAACTTCTCGTGACTACCTCTTTGGGAAACTCTGCTTTAGACTGTATTGTTAAACAATTATGGCATTTGAATGAAGTTTCCTCAACAAGGTGAATCATTGCCAAAAAAATTGACACCGAATTACATGTCTAATCAATTCACTTTGTTCTTGCCTACCCTGCTAAATTAATCTTGAATCAGAGATTGATTTAACAACTGAAAAAGTCCTCTACGCTAATCGAAATTGTTTTTGCAATGTTTCAAGCCTTTTTCTTTAATATATTATATTAAGTATTGAACACTTTAAAGTAGAGGGCATACAAAACAGAAGAATCTTTGCTACTTCATGTTCATTGTGCAGTATTACTTCTACATGTCCGGGGATCAATACGAAATATATTTGTTTGACATTTAATTCAGTAATTATAACAAACATGAATTTTACAAGTAATAATAAACCTTTATCTATAGTCATTGATAAAGAAAGGGAAATGATAAAAATAGCAATCTTTGTATGACGTTTTGATTTAAAGTATGACAACTGTCTGTTGCATAAATTATGCCATAAATACAGTATTATAGGATGAGAACTTAATTTGAGATGAAAATTCATTATATTTAAAAGCACAACTCATGAATCCATCTTTCAGAAAACTATCTATCCACTTTATATATTAATTTGCTCTGAAAACATTTGAACTTTTACAGCTCTGAATTTCTTTCTGAATGTGCCTTTAAAACTCTGTGATAAAAGTAAATATGACTAAGTTGCTATATAAGTTAAGGGGTAACAGCAATTATTTGAGACAAAGATAAAAAAAATTTCAATCAATCTATACAAGTCATAGATAATCGTAGATATATATATATATTTTTTTAATTTAAAAAAAAGAAAAAAGTCTCACAGGAAGGTCATGTTCTGACAACATTGCACTCGCAATACATATTTATACCCAAACAATTTCGTATATGAGTATTAATGACAGTTACGCTTCAGCTTCTAAGAAATCCACTTTTCTATATTGGAGAGCTCCAACAGTCATTCTAATTTTCTGGCTTTGTTAGTGTTCATTGATCTTTGAGCAGAAGTCAAAAATAAGTCTATTAACCACGCGATTAATTTATAAAGATGCAAAAGAATATTTCCATATGATCTCCAATTATTATGTGCCATGGGTTTCTCAGCTTTACCTTTACTACATTTGAAGTTAAGTATTGGTTAAACTATAATACAAATCTTTTTTTGAGAAGTTTATATCTGAATACATTCCATGCATAGTTACATGAGGGACATTATTTTGAGGACATCTTCTAAAGACGACACAATTGTGCTAGCTGCAAAATGAAAAAATCAAGTCTCTTAAAATTTCACTAGTGAATATGAAGCTTTCTGAATTGTTCTAGCAGAATACTAAAGACTTGGATCAGAAACCAAAGTGCACATTCAAATACAGTGGACAATATGGAAATAAAGAAAGTCATATATCTTTTTAGAGAGAGAGAGAGAGAGAGAGAGAGAGAGAGAGAGAGAGAGAGAGAGAGAGAGAGAGAGAGAGAGAGAGAGAGAGAGAGAGAGAGAGAGAGAGAGAGAGAGAGAGAGAGAGAGAGAGAGAGAGAGAGAGAGAGAGAGAGAGAGAGAGAGAGAGAGAGAGAGAGAGAGAGAGAGAGAGAGAGAGAGCTACTTTATTTATTTCAACAGTCTCTGATGTAGTTTGATCTTATTTTATTGCATTTCTGTCTTGCTAATTGAACGGATAAGGAGGAAAACACTATATAGTTCATTATTTACTTAATTATTTTTTAATTAATTTAGTAATATATATATATATATATATATATATATATATATATATATATATATATATATATATATATATATATATATATATATATATATATATATATATATTATATATATATATATATTTGTGTGTATGATTGTATGTGGTAATCGTACATAATATTTGACATAAAAACTTTTTTAATAACTGAGATCGAACTTGTAAATATTTGAAAATTCCTAGAAGAAGTAGTATTCGGCGAAGACACTATAAATACAGCTCTCGGATTTCTTATTAGAAGAAAGAAAGAAAGAAAGAAAGAAAGAAAGAAAGAAAGAGAAGAAAGAAGAAGAAGAAGAAGAAGAAGAAGAAGAAGAAGAAGAAGAAGAAGAAGAAGAAGAAGAAGAAGAAGAAGAAGAAGAAGAAGAAGAAAAAGAAGAAGAAGAAGAAAAAGAAGAAAAAAAGAGAAGAAAAATGTCTTCAAATTGCATATCGTTTTATCAGAAAATTTGGACAAATTTTTAGTCTATATAATATTAGTTTGGCATAAAATGAAAGCCACGTTCCGTCACGGTCGTATTATCCAAGCAAGCAGACAACCAATTAGCATTTTAAATTAAAAATTTAAACACGATAGCGTTACGGTCTTTCTCTCTCGATAAACGATCCAATTCTTCTCCGTCAAAATCTTATAAAACGAAGAAAGTCACGAATATCTTCATATATCAATACATGAATGCGTATTACACAAACATACATAAACGTGACCATCTTTTCACTGATTCACCAAAAAGGGATATAAGAAGTTTTACATGGTTACCTTTCCAAAAATCACAATTTTTAAGTTAGCTAATTTTGACAGTATATATTTGTATTAAAAATATATATATATATATATATATATATATATATATATAATATATATATATATATATATATAAATATATATATATATATATATATATATATATATATATATATATATATATATATATATATATATATATATATATATATATATATATATATATAATATATTTTATTATTATATCTCCTCCGGTGGGCAAAGACCAGAGGCCTACCAATATCCACCGGGGTTGGGAAACTATCAGGTCCTAGTCGTTAAAGGCCGACATGACCCGATACATGGCTTTTAAAAGTGTGCAAGTCAAAGGAAGTTGGGAAAACAGATAAAGGGAGTGTGTTCCAGACTTTACCAGTAGAGTACATGTAAGATTGAGCATAGTGGTTAACTCTGGGGTCCGAGAGTTTTACTGAGAAAGAATGAGACTGTGTAGAAAGTCGAACCGCACGAGCCCTTCTCAATGGATGAGGTATAAGACGGAGAGTTCAGAAAAGCAGTGTCCGTTGTAATAGCGATAATATATAGAGAGAGTGACGCAACAATTCGAAGGGCAGAAAGAGATTGGAGAGAGTTAGTAAGGGCAAAAGAGTTTATAAGACGGAAGGCCCTAAACTCCACCTTTTCGAGAAGAGCTGTATGTGTGAAACCACCCCAGATGTGCAAGGCGTACTTCATACAGGTGCCTACAACCCCAGTATAAAGAGCAAGCAAATGGGGTAGTGTAAAAAAAATCATGAAGGCGCCTCAGAACACCCAACCTCTTAGAAGCTTGTTTAGAAACAGAGGTAATGTGATCCTTCCAAGAAAGATCACGAGAAAAACAAACACCGAGAATATTGAGGACAGATAAAGGTTTGAGTCGAGTTGATTCGAAGATGTCATAGTTGTGTGGAAGGTTGTGTCGAGTAGAAACATGGAGAAACTGAGTTTTTGAGGCATTGAAAATGACCATGTTTTATCTGCCCCAATTTGAAATACGAGAAAGTTCAGAGGTCAGTGGTTCCGAATTTAAATTAGCTGATGTTGCTTTCGAAGTGAAAGGAGTAATGAAGGGTGGAGTCATCAGCATAAGAGTGTATAGGTGATGAAGTAACGGAGAGAAAGTCATTAATGAAAAATAGAAAGAGAATTTGGGAAAGGACAGATCCTTGAGGAACACCACTATTTATAGATTTAAAGGAAGAACGATGGTCGTCTACAATAGCTGCTATAGAACGAACAGAAATAAAATAAGAGCAGATCGCAGAGAGGATAGATTCAAAAAGAGGGAAGTTTGGAAATTAAAACTTTGTGCCAGACTTTATTGAAGGTTTTCCATATATCTAGCGTCACAGAGCTATATATATATATATATATATATATATATATATATATATATATATATATATATATATATATATATATATATATATATATATAATATATATATATATATATATATATATATATATAGGGAAATAAAAAAAAATTAAACACCATTTTAAACCTCAAAGTAGCAAAAATATAAAAAAAAAAAAAAAAAAAAAAAAAAAAGATTTAATTTAATTTCCTACAAAAGAGAATTCTTAAGCAAATTCCTTTGGCCATAATCATTTAACCTAAATCAACATAATTAGGTCGGAAATTTCTTTTTTTACGGTGTCAAAGGGAAGAATTCCCATATTTAGAAGCATATATATATATATATATATATATATATAATATATATATATATATATATATATATATATATATATATATATATATATATATATATATATATATATATATATATATATATATATATATATAATATATATATATATATATATATATATATATATATATATATATATATATATATATATATATATATATATATATATATATATATATATATATATATATAGGGATGGAGCGATACCAAAATTTTTACCGATACCGATACCTAAAAATTTACCTGGTACCGATACCCGATACCTGAAAATATACCGATACTTTATCCATTCATATACCAAAATTTTTACCGATACCGATACCGACTACTTCACTCATCCCTAATATATATATATATATATTATATATATATATATATATATATATATATATATATATATATATATATATATATATATATATATATATATATATATATATATATATATGTGTGTGTGTGTGTGTGTGTTGTGTGTGTCGTGTGATGCGTATTTGTAAGAGAATTTAATTAGTAAACCTTTAAAAGAAATTTATGACTCATTTATTCACTTCATTCATAATGATTTGATATTAAAAAGCTCATCATTAAATTGCATTTCCAGGAACAAAAAAAGTAAAAGTGAGTAACTCGGAGGTTAAGGTTAAAACCTACAAAAATACGACACTAAAAAGGCCCAATGTTTCATTTTACGCACGCAAGCACGCACAACACACAACAATATATATATATATATATATATATATATATATTATATATATATATATATATATATATATATATATATATATATATATATATATATATATATATATATATATATATATATATATATATATATATATATATATATATATATATATATAATATATATATATATATATATATATATATATATATATATATATATATATATAATATATATATATATATATATATATATATATATATATATATATATATATATATATATTATATATATATATATATTTATAATATAAATATAAAAAAAAAAAAAAATATATATATATATATATATATATATATATATATATATATATATATATATATATATATATATATATATATATATATATATATATATATATATATATATATATATATATATATATATAATATATATATATATATATATTTTTTTTTTTTTTTTTTTTTTTTTTTTTTTTGAATTTTTTTTTTTTTTTTTTTTTTATTATTTTTTTTTAGAAAATCAAAATAAGATTAAAACAAGAATATATGATAAATTAAAATTAAAACAAAAGTTGATTACCAAAAACAAGACAATCAATAAAAAATAAAATTTTCGTTTCCTTCAACAATTCCAATTATGGCAATTAATGGGAATTTTCGTGAAAAGTAAATCACTGCAAATGAAGTAAAATGAATAAGTTGAGCCAATTTAATTTTAGTGTGACACGTTCATACATATTAAGGCAATCATGAATCACAGACTGATTATTAACAACTGACAAATGTTCATTCTAATTGTCTTCCCATGAGTTGAAATTCTCTATTACTAATAAAGACTTTACTATTAATAAAGATTTATTAATAATACTTTTTTATAATAATAATAATGATACTTTAAAAGAGCAAGAATTCATAAGAATCCTTTGCTGCGGCATCTACTTCATCGTAGGGTGCTCTTTGAACATGTCCTGGAATCAATACAAAATATATTTGTCTAACACTTCATTTCACTCAGTAATTAATATACGAGTTTTATAAGCAAAATAAAAACCTCAGTCTAGAATTCTTCTATTTACCGTCATTGCATTGACAAATAAAGATAAATTATATCTATAAAAAAACAAGTTTTAATTTAAATATATAATAAAACTGAATATTAGAACTGTATAAACACAATACTAAAAGATTGTTTCATTTGAGATAAATTGTCAATATAATAAAATACGCATCTCGTGAATTCATTCTTTAGAGTAACATCCATAAACTTGGAATTCCAGTTAAGAGTTTCAAAAATATGAATTTTCTCTACACACTTCTGTTCTGCATTGCTTCTTGGACGAACATTTTAAACTATAGACAGTAAACTTTTCCTAAGGGGTAACAGCTTGGAATAAGTATTACTTATCTGAGATGAAGGAAATGAAATTTTTTCAATTTACCTATACAAGTCATTGGATGTAAGAAAAAAAATCACATTTAATAAAAAATTCTCGCTAAATAATTCATACTATAAAAGTCCTGCACTTGCGTAATAGGCTCATATTTAGGACCACACATTTTCTTCTTTTGTTAATGAGTTATTAAGTTTTAGCTTCCAAGAAGTTCCAACAATCAGTTTGAATTCATGGTTTGGTTATAGATCAAAGATCGTATATTAATCTTTAAGAGAATCAAAAATAAATCTATACTAGAAAAAGCGATAGTAAATTGCATTAAAATTCTTCTGTAATGTTTTATTCTTATCTCCAAAATACTTTTAAGATTACTTTCCTAATTTGGTCATTGGAGGGGAAAGCTTTAATATTTATTTCTACAATATTATACATTAAATAATTTATTTCACTAACTTTTTTAATTACCTCAATATTCAATATTCACTACAAAAACTCACATTACCCTTTGTCATTTAAAAATTTTAAAATATTGTATTATTATTATTATTATCATTATTATTATATTATTATTATTATTATTATTATTATTATTATTATTATTATTATTATTATTATTTTCATATATTTTATTTGCGAAAAAATCCGATAAAATAATTTCTTATATTGAATTAAAATATAATTTGGAACAACTTCCACCTGAGCTTGTATTTGGACTAATACTCGGATACGAAACCGCCCTAAAACCTGGACTCTACATCACTAATATATACTATATATATATATATATATATATATATATATATATATATATATATATATATATATATATATATATATATATATATATATATATATATACTATATATATATATATATATATATATATATATATATATATATGTATATATATAAAAATAAGAGACCAAAATTGCTTTTTTCCATTCAAGTATGATAAAGGCAATTTAGGAAACGAATAAAACATATGCAGGCATAAGTCTTATAACTGTTTCATATTATATATATATATATATATATATATATAATATATATATATATATATATATATATATATATATATATATATATATATATTATATAGGGATGTACCGATACCAGTAAAGAGGCCGATACCGATCCTCTATTTTTTAAGGTTGCCGATACCGATACTTTAATTATTATAAGAAATACACAGTAATAAGATAGAACATTTGTGTACTGCTAGGCAACTGAGGATTGCATTCCATGTACAACCAATACTTAATCATGTATTTCATATTTGGTTGTGCCCAAGTATATTTTATAAATTAAAATATTATCTTTTAGGAATAATAAATGCAAATATAATACTGATAGCTTTTTTATGCTTGTGTTTATTCAAAAAATATTCCATTTCCATTTTCCAGTAAGTATTAACAAAGTTTAGCTACTCGCTTTTATGTTTTAAACATGATTACAATTTACAAGATTCTTTAACTAGCTACAATATAAAGAATAAAAATAATGAAAGAAGAGACCTCAATTAATCAGCAGAAAAGACAAAATATAAAAAACGCTATTATTCAAACATTACATAATATACCCCTTTAAGGTAAAGAAATCACTATTACTTAGTAGTCGAATTCAAATACCCTCAAATTATGATGTAAAAATATTAAAGTTTCACTCATATCTGGAGAGAGCCTGTTCTTTTTGGGAATATATATATATATATATATATATATATAATATATATATATATATATATATATATATATATATATATATATATATATATATATATATATATATATATATATATATATATATATATATATCTAGGAAAACGAATTATGGGCTAGCTTAAGGAATTCCTTATTAGAACTTTTATATATCGAAACTAGATTTTTTTTTTAATCTAAAAGTTTCTCATAATTCTTCACCCAAAAAGTAAGGAGAATCGGAGTATCGGCCAAGTATCAGCCATATTAACCAATACCGATACCCAAAAAATGGCCGATACTGCCGATTCTATCGGTACATCCCTAATATAATATATATATATATATATATATATATATATATATATATATATATATATATATATATATATATATATATATATATATATATATATATATATATATATATATATGGTTTGTATAAGATGATTTACCATGAAATTTATTATAACTACACATGTACGCAAATATTCAATTACAGCATATGTAAGAGTCAATTTGTGTCTGTGGTTCGAAGACTTTGCTTTCCATGTCAGGTTTAAAAAGACTAATTTTTAGTTTAAATAAAAAAACATGGTTTAAAGAAGTCGCTGACACTTTAAATTCCTTGATCTTTCCTATTCAAAAATCTAAAAAAGAACGTATTATCTAACCCTATTATCCTAGATACACTATTCTATACTTTCTACCTTATTTTGTCATGTATAAAGACGTAAATTCTGCTTTACTCCATTGAGACAGATAAAATCTTAATAAGATTGCATGAAATCCCCGTTAGACTCGGAACACTTAATCTAAGACCAGTTTTCCCAAACTCAATAAAAAAAAATAAATGTAAAACGAGATAAGTCCTAATTTTACCGCGTAAAAAGGAGAAACTATTTCCCTTCTGAATTCGAAGCGCAAGACGCATTTCGAATCTTCTCTCTTCCTTTTCTTCCTCCTCCTCCTCTCTTCCTTTTCTTCCTCCTCCTCCTCTCTTCCCTTCTCCCAATTTCCTCGCTTCTTACTTTTCTTCCATTACTCCATTTTTCGAGGAAGTAGATAAGAAAATATTTAAATGGAAAAAGTTGCTGAATAACTATTTTAATTTGTTTTTACTTTTAATATTCTTTTTGTGTTCGTTGTTACGATTTTTGAAATAAACAAAGACAGACAAACATAACATTCAGTCTATCCATTTAAGAATGTTTATATAAATGGCAATTCAATATATATATATATATATATATATATATATATATATATATATATATATATATATATATATATATATATATATATATATATATATATGTATATATATATATATATATATATAATATATATATATATATATATATATATATATATATATATATATATATATATATATAATATATATATATATACTCGTATATATATTATATATATATATATATATATATATATATATATATATATATATATATATATATATATATATATATATATATATATATATATATATATATATATTATAGTTAACAGTAACCCAATTATTTTTAACCCTCGTATCGTATATTTAAATGCCATGTACAGTTGTGTTCCACTATTGCCAATCTATTGCTGTCATCTTCTGACATTTTCAAAGCATTTCAAGCAATCAATAACAAATTGGATTTAATTCTCAAACACGTCAAATTTCGTTTGAAGTATATTTAAATATCTTTAAAAATCTTAAGAGAAATGATCTTAAAAAGTTTGATGTGTAAGTGAAGACTTCTTTACAATTCAAGACATGTTTATACAATTCATTCAATCTTTCATTCATTCATTTCTCTCTCTCTCTCTCTCTTTCGCCTTATGTCAGACTAATTTATCAATTATTCTAAATAAACAAAAGTCCTAATAAACATAAAAGAATACTGAACGATTTGGCCTCCTTCCCACACATCTTATCAACATGAGAAAAACCCAACCACTCAGTGTGGTGTACGTTGAAATCCCCAAGAGAGAGAGAGGATCTCAGCATTTGGATAAGAAAATGAAATAGTCTCGTGAGAGGTTGTAACATATTTAATAGGAACTGGAATTTCTGTTCCAATTAGGAGAGAAATGGCGGAAACATTATTCGTTTTAACTGGTGCTTTATATACCCCTTAGCTGGAGTACGGATAAAGATACA
>SEYY01016115.1:0-7500 GCA_009176605.1 Armadillidium nasatum
TATATATATATATATATATATATATATATATATATATATATATATATATATATATATATATATATATATATATATATATATATATATATATATATATATATATATATATATATATATATATATATGTGATGTATGTGACTTCTGCATCTGCATCTGCATCCGCAATTAATAAATGCGGATGTTGGGGATGCATAAAATTTTTAAAGTTATTAAATTTGTTGTCAAAAGTTTGTTAAATTTTTTGGGATAGCCTGAATAAGAAATTATATATATATATATATATATATATATATATATATATATATATATATATATATATATATATATATATATATATATATATATATATATATATATATATATATATATATATATATATATATATATATATATATATATATATATATATATATATATAACTAGTAGTAGATTGCATTTCATATTTTCTAATTTGCGGATGCGGATGAGGATATAGGATTTTCGTCAAGTGTGCTGCGGATGCAGATGCGGATGCATAATTTTTCGAAAGTGCGAATGTGGATGTATAATTTTCGGAAGTGCTGATGCGGATGAGCATGCTTATGTTAATTTTGATGAAGATGCTCCGCGAATGCGGATGCGGATGCGAATGCCATCACTAATATATATATATATATATATATATATATATATATATATATATATATATATATATATATATATATATATATATATATATATATATATATATATATATATATATATATATGGTTCTCTTCTAGGATTCGCCGTTTCAGGCTGTTAAAGACAAAACTCCTTCGTGTCCTGTTGACTCTTTGCTCCAGCCCCTCAGAACAAGCAGGACTTCGACAGGTCCATGAGCATAAGTAAATTTATATCTCACATGAGGGAACTTAGGCTCCGCGTGCTTCCTCCTTTGTATCCATCTCAGGGCACTTCTCATATACCAGAAGCCTTGAAAACATGTACTCATGTGTATGTCAAAGTCAATCGTATCAGACGTGGTTTAGAGGCACCATATACAGGTCCCTTATTAATTCTAGAACGCTTCGACCTGTGCTTCAAATTACAACTTCCAAATGGAAGGTCGGACATGGTCTCTATCGAACGTTTGGAACAGCTTTTGTACCTAATTCCATTTCGTCTGCAGCATCTGTTCCTGCCTCATCCGCTCCAACATACTCAGAGTCTACATCTTCCGCTTTTGCTTCTTCATCTGTTCCTCCATCCGAAGACCTTACATCCTACTCATCCGCTTCTTCATCAGCAGAATCTGCATCATCTGCTCCTGGTACCCCTCCTGTGGATTCTGCTCCATCACCTATAGTGTCTCTTCCTCCTCCGTCAGCTTCTTCGGCTCCAGTCGACCCACCTGTAGTCCAGGGAGGAATCCTCTCTTGAAGACGATATCATTTTGCTCCAAAACCTTTTCATAAATTACTTTAAAGTGCTCAGCACTGTCTCTGGGATTAATATATAGGGGAATATCCCCAACTTAACATGCTAAAAAAAGCGATTGGTGAAACAACTTTGTCACTTGCCGTAAAATCTTGCGAGAGAGTTTCAACCTTATAGATTTCCTATTCCTTACAGATTTCCTCGACATTCGTCGTATACTTAAAATTTGCTTGTTTTGAAAAGCCGAAACTTAACTGTGATGGTGTTTTCTTCTTTAGGTACTTGTTGCCATTCATAAATTATGTTTTATCATTCATTGTGCTTTAATTGTGACAGTCGTTTTATGAAATTCTTTTTCTCTTGCGGTTGTTCATTTTGGTAGTGTCGTCAAAATCATTTAATCTTTGAATTACATTTGTGGGAGAATTAGCGGGCCACGTATTTACTTTGTAATTACATATATATTTTTTTCCCTTTTTCATTATTTAAAATCTCGTCGTTTCTTCATTTATGTGACTGCAAAATAAGATAAGCTTGATATTTAGTCATTGTATTTCTTTAGAACTCAGTGTTAGAAAAAAAAAAAAAATTTCGACCGATTTCCTGAAATTTGCAGTGTGTATAGCTTTTTCCCGCTGAAAAAACTCGATTTGTAACGTTTTTCTGTACCACTAAATGTTTAAAAGTTTTTTTTTTTTTTAATTTTTTCCCTTTTTTTAAGTAGATGGTGGGGTCAAAACACTAGTCAAAATGATATAAAATTTGAATTTTATATTCAAAAATCTATTGTCTACGAAAGCTTTTAAGAGAGTTTTGTTACGTGCTTTTTTGGAAAAAAGTTATATGCCATTATCTGACAAGCTGTCGAAATTTTTTTTTCCAATTTTCAAAAATTTATCTTTTCGGACAAAAAAAAAAAAAAAAAAAAAAAAAAAAAAAAAAAAAAAAAAAAAAAAAAAAACACACATTAGGAATTTCCTATTTTAGGTGGGTGTACAGAGGAAAAATAGGACTACAAATTTCTTATAATACTTTATTCAATGTTCTATTTGTTGGTTTCGAGATGTAGCCTTTCAAATTTGGCCAATTTTCGAAGATATTTCAAAATTTCCAAATTTTGAAAGGCTATATCTCGAAAAGAACAAATAGCATTAATTTTAATAATGTATTAAATAAAAGTTGTAGATCTGTCTATCCTCTAAACACCTAAAATAAAAAAACTTTTAATGTACAGTTTTTTTTTAAATTCTTTTGTCCGAAAGTGTAAATTTTTCGCAATTTTTTTTTTTTTTTAAAAATACAAACTTTTTCCTAAAGGAGATATCAAAAATCGCCACGATCAGTTTTTTTTTTTTTGCAATTGGGGCTAAGAATATTCAGTTAAATTTTCAGATCATCTCGATTAGTGGTTTTCCACTTTTATTCAATTTTTAACCTTTGGCTCCAAATAACTTTTAAACCTTTATATACTCAGAAAAACATCAGAAATCGATCAATTTCAGCTGGAAAAAATGCATATACACCTCAAATTTCAGGGTAATAAAATTTTTTTAACATTGGATCCTTCCTTTAATATTTAGAAAACACTTTGATATTATCTAAAGCACGATTTGTTTTACATGAAACTAACTCTACCTTTTCCTCATCTTTTAAAGTTTGAAACAGTGCAATAATTAAGAAATCTGTGAATTCTAACCTACAGTTAGAATTTGCAGATTTCTATCCCCTTTGTATAATAATGAAAATTGATAAAACTATGAAGTGTTTGTGCTAGATAGTTTCTTACCTCTTAAAAATAGAATTCCAAATATTTCGCGATGAAAAGAAATCGGTCCAGATGAGAATTTTTTTCCATTTTTTTCCTTCATTACGAACTTCTTTATGTGATTTTTTAGTTTCCATTTTTGATTTGCTGAAATCGGAAAATTCTTAATAAAGTATCTCAAAAGCTTCAGGTGGATTAATTAAGTGGTTTCATTGTAACTTGTATTGTCTGTCTGTATGCCTCTGTTTGTTTGCCGGTCCTGCTTATCTATCTATCTATCTATCTATCTATCTATCTATCTGTCTATCTATCTATCTATCTATCTATCTATCTATCTATCTATCTATCTATCTATCTATCTATCTATCTATCTATCTATCTATCTATCTATCTATCTATCTATCTATCTATCTATATATATATATATATATATATATATATATATATATATATATATATATATATATATATATATATATATATATATATATATATATATATATATATATATATATATATATATATATATATATATATATATTATACTCTTGATTTTGGAAAGGGGTTCCTTGGTAAAAATCTTTAAGTAGAACAAAATAGACAGAAAAAAAAATGAAAATAATTAAATACTGTAAAAATAAATTTTTCTTCATTTTTTTTTTTGTTTTGTTTTGTTTTTTGTTTGAAACTCTGAAAAGCATGAAAACCATTGTAGAAATTGTTCTATTTTTTCCTTAACATTACTTATATTTACTTAAATCTATTTTGAAGTAAATAAGGTCAAACTTACAATTGAAAGTTTATTAACATGTACGGTTCAACTGCATAATTACAACAATTATATCTTAATAAAATTTGAATTGCTAAAAACAAACGTATATTAGAAACCTTAGTTTACAATGAATATAACAATTTATTTTTCCCACCAGCATTATTTTCTAAAATGGAAAATATAAAAAAGAAAATTGCAGTGTCGAAAGGTAACTATTTAAATTTACATTTAAATCCATCTCTATTCATTGAAATCATCTTATAACGCTTACCTCGAAATATTGTTTTCTCACTTTTTGTTATATTGAAAGGAACTTAATCAAGGCAGATATAATACATCAAAGAAAACAATCAGTGGAGAGCTGAGATACTCAGCGAAGTAATACACTTTGTTTGAGAGTGTTTATGAAAGTGTAAAAGGAAGAAAATATTCCGGAATTTATATTTTATCTGTAGAAAAACGAGATATTGATCAAATCTACATTATAAAATTTGTAAAGAGTGAGGCTGTTTGGGGTTATCATCTCTTCTAAAAGTAAAAGGCACACGACTGAAATGTTTTGGCAAGCTATAACGTTTGTTAATGCATAGTATTTAAGAGAGGTGTGCAACAAAAAAAAAAGTTAAATGGAGAGAATCAACAGAAGTACAGTAGGTAAGCTGATGAAACTAAAGACTCCTTCTCAGCACAAACGATTATAACATATCCTCCAAACAGGGATGAACTAACGCACTATGCAGAAAAATAGACCAGCGTACATTTAGCAAAAAAGTTCTGGAAGTGCATTAGATATCAGAATACTTAGATGGTAAAATAATAATAATAATAATAATAACAAGCTCATATGCGTATCCCAAATTGATACGCTTATGTTCTGCTGACAGAATTATTTAAATTTATATATATATATATATATATATATATATATATTATATATATATATATATAATATATATATTATATATATTATATATATATATATATATATATATTATATATACTTTTTTTTAAATATTTTATATTTTATTATTAGTAGCATACCTGGCACTTTCTCAGGGTGCCAGATTTAGCTACTTTTCGAAAAATCTGGCAACCTGTCCCTAACGGTCTTTTCTGCATTTGCGTGCAATCCTGCATTCTCAAGGACGTTCCTGACATTTTCTTTGACGGTTCACGGACCCACGCGGACCCCGGACCCCCAGATTCGAAAAAATTCAGCAAGACTGAACCGCAAAGAAAATGGTCAGGAAAGAGAGTGAGGTGAACGCAGCGATTTTGCAAACTCAGGCAACTTCCTGATACCATTTTTGGGGGGTTCACGGGGCCCCGCGGGGGCCCCTTCCCCAGACTTGAGGCCAATTTCAATGGGTTGAACCCCCCAAAATGGTGTCAGGAAAGAGCGTGAGTACTACTACTATTATTATTATTATTATTATTTTATTATTATATTATTATTTATTATATATTATTATTATTATTTATTTATTTAAAGAAATTTAATAAAATTATTATTATAATATTTAAAATGAAAATATATAATTCATTTACTTTTATTTAAAGAAATATATATATATATATATATATATATATATATATATATATATATATATATATATATATATATATATATATATATATATATATATATATATATATATATATATATATATATATACATTTGGTGAAGCTACTAAATATTGATCCGGCCAATTGGCTTACAAACCCATGTTAAAGTATAGGCTTAAAAAAAAAAAACCTTTCAGAATAATATTAATTAGATATAGAATAATAATAATAATAATAATAATAATAATAATAATAATAATAATAATAATAATAATAATAATAATAAAAATACTTGGAATATATGTCAGTAGTAAAACAAATAAACTAGCAAAAATACTGATAATGGATAGTAGTTTGAGTTGTGTGATTTTCATACTTTCATTTTATTAAAGATTAATTCTAATAAAAAGCTGGTAAGTTGCATCTCTGTTGTTAGAGGAGAACAAAATTTTATAGTAACTCTAAACTCTCTAATTTTTTATTTTAATATGAATATTATTTAAATGTGAAATTATATTCAATCGTTTTTTCAAAAAGTATATGGTTTTTAAAAATTAAGTAGAGAATAAGTTATTAGATTCTAAAATTATTAACCAAAGATGTTCTAAAATTATTCTGAGAAAATATATATTTTAGATAGATGCAAAAATAAAATCTCCTGGTATATCTTTCGCCATCTTCCTTTCCAACTACGAAAATAACACTGTTAAATAACCATTTTATCTCAGAGATAATTTTCCTTTATTTTTAAGTATTTGCTATCCAAATTTTGCTGTCACGTATAGTTTTTAGATGTAAGAATATACTTAATAAAATTTTTTATAACTATGCCAATGATTCCACTCTTCATTACCTCTTTCAATTTGAAAGGCGCCCAAACCAGCAGCAGTTAATAGACGCAAGGAAGGTAGCCTTGGAGAAACTGACTTCTGATCTATCTAGCATTTTAAATTGGGGTAGAAAAAACAAGGTCGCTTTCATTGCCACCAAAACTCAATTCCTCCATTATCTACTTTACACAATATTCCACACAACTGGTGGATTCTAGAGGTTTCGTCTTATCAACTCTACTGCTCTCACTAATTCCTCCAGTCTCTTTCTGCCAGTTGCATTGCTGCAACAGTCTCTCTTTTACTATTGCTATTCCAATGGACACTGCTCTTCTGAACTATCACGTCGCATACATCCTCCATTGAGAAGCTCGTTCGACATGTCTTCCTACACAGTCTCATCTTTTCTCTAATCCAACTCATTAACTTCAGACTTAGTAGTTATGCCCAATCTTACATATACTCTATTGGTAAATTCTGGAACACATTTCTTTCTTCTTTTTTCCCAACTTCCTATGACTTACACTCTTCAAAGCCGTGCATTGGGACATGTCGGCTTTTAATTTGACCAGTTTCCGATTTTCCCAAACTTGGTTGAAATTTGGAGGGTCTGCTTTGCCACAGAGGTGAAATAATATATATATATATATATATATATATATATATATATATATATATATATATATATATATATATATATATATATATATATATATATATATATATATATATATATATATATATATATAGTTAGTTAGTTAGTTAGTTAGTTAATTCGTCACTTTTTAAACTCTCACCGAGGTGAAGACAAGCCGGGAGAAGGGGAGTGTGTAATGTTTCCCGACCAGTGGTGAAACCCAGATTGGTGACTTTGGCGTACAGTATTCTGGGGTTGATAGCAGCCCCTGCCACGGTCTTTCAAGTCCAGATTTTCCCAACCATCTGTGGACGTAGTTAGGTTTCTATACTCGGAAGACCTACTGCGCATGTGGCAGATAGGAGTGAGTGTTTGTTTTGTCGTTATATATTGTATTTCTACGTGTTGGCTGTGTTTTTGGTTGAGGTGTGGGTATTGAAATTAGCGTTTTAATACACTTTGCAGTAAACTGTAATTAATTACAGAAAATTTCCTACAAGCGGCAATTTTTTGTGTCCGATCTTGGTTAGTG